>JACMIF010000241.1:0-49102 GCA_014805445.1 Diplogasteroides magnus | reverse complement strand
TAAGTAGGGGCAGACTCATAGTCCATGATGACATAGGTGACCATACCTAAAACGAGTTCCTCGCTAGCAAACACCACCTAATGAACCAATGTGACAAGACTTATGTAACAACCTAATAGATCCCTCGCACTATTCCAATTTGTAAATAGTAAGATATTTTGGCTAGATGGTTGAACAATCGTTGATCTTTGTAGTTTGATCCTTGAGCTTTATAGTGTGAACTCACACATTCTATCGTCTGATCGAACATTCCCTTGGACGAGCCTGATGTGAGTACGGTAGCAGTATGCTCGGCTGACCGTCGCATCAGGCAACCGAGCCTTAAAGTTGGAGATTGAAATGAACTGGATACGTTTTTTTTGTTTGTTTTAATAATGAATATTATTATATTATTGTGGTAAACGGAGTTGAAAGTCAGCCTCTATATTTTGAGCGTGAAACTTATACAAAATCATGGCTAATGGTCAGAGAAACGACGAAATAGCACGCAAATTTGAGAGTGCACAGTCGTCCGCCAGATGGAGTGTGTGTACTCGGAATATCAAGTTGGTTTTCCATAATAATAACTCTAATTCATAAAACGTTCAATTCATTCAATTCAAATATGTTTCAACGTGCGCTGAAATTGAATGGCTATCACACACAGTGCTAAGAGATCGTAATGTTTTTTTAAAACCACACTCATTATCAATGCTATGGCCCATAGCCTATGGCTATGCTGTTGCAAAGTAAATGGATGTCGCGAGATGATTCTAGAAATTGTGCTTGAATTTTTTTGACTTCATAGTGTCATGTACTTTTTGGTTCTAATCCGGCTACAGGTGGTAGCTTTCACAATGCAAATAAAATGATTTTGAGAATATTATCACTGCCGTGTTCTTTGTTTGCATTACTTACCAAAAGCACCACGCCAAATTTATTTCATTGCTGTTTTCTCGTTTATCATTCTAGATCATATTCCAGACACATCAGCACTCTCACGCTTATGTCGTTCCGTGATACATTCAGTTGTACCTATTTTCATTTTTTCTCTTCACCTGTACTGTTTGTGTATCCTCCGCAACAGCTTCATGTCACCCGATGCATTGAGGGTGGACGAATAGGTAGGGGCCTACAAGCAATCGTCACTATATTGTGCATCCCAATCGAAGTTCTTCGATTTCCAATTTTATTGAAAATTATGAAACAATTTCAATATTACACTGTGAGATTACTGAGTATCTAATCTCTGCGATTGCGGAGGCGCTTCCCGACCGGTACATCGATAATAGAGAGCGAGGGATTGGAGAGACGCAGAGAAAGAAAATACCCGTCGGGAAGCGCCTATGTGATCTCCCCGGACGGCTCCTTTAATGCAAAGAAGATTCCGGCTAACTGTAATTACAACTTCTAGACTGTTGTAAGATGACTGTAAATCGCACAGTGAAGGACGATCCCAGACTGGCCGGACTGCCATTTTCATTCGACGGGCCGGGCTCGCATTTCTGAATTACGGTTTTCCCCATCGGCTGATGATTCTGCTCCGACTAATCAGTAAAACACAAAATTAGGGTGTCGGATGCGAGTCGTTTAGTGCATTCGTCGGTGCGGTTGTCTATAAAATTCGGACACAACAGCACCTCAGAGAGTAGAGACATGACGAATGCGCTAAACGACTCGCATGCGGCACCCTACACAAAACCTCTTAAAAATTATTTTTCTAACGCCAGATAGAATATTAATTAATGTTTCTATGAAGAACAGGATAGAACCATCGAAAAGATCCATGAGGCACCGCTATGAACTTTCCGTTAAACACGATTGCAACTTTCTTAATGATATGAAGCACAAACGTGCGGAAACCCTAAAAAATTGTAACATTTTATGTCACAATTTTACTAGATACAGTAATATGCGATATGCAATCTCGGCTCAACATCATCATTGTGGCGGCAATTTTGATTGAGTAGTTACAATTCGTATCAAAACATACAACTTCCATCTCAGAGTGTGAGTGGTTACTCGCTGGCTCTGCCCATGATGATCCCGTTTCGAAGAGTGGTTCAGCCCTAAAAGAGAAGTAATATAAAATATTCGGAACGAAAAAATGACCAATCGAATAAATACAAGGGAGTCGCAAATGGGGGAAATTATTGACAGCCGTTAATTTGTATCCGTCTAACTTCCTTTTTCTTTTTTTCTTTTTTCCTTTTTCTTCCTTTTTTAGCGTTCTTCTCTGCATTGCGGCGACCAACGCGATGTAGAGAAGTTATACGGCTAGAAATGAACGGCTGTCAATAATTTCCCATTTGCGATGCTTTAGTAAATAGTATTTACTAAATACTCACATTCTCTTCTCTGGGCTCTCCACGCCTGAGGAATCCTCAGTATTCGGCCTTTTCAGCTTCGAATGTACATCTACAAAAAAAAGGTCGCTAATTAGTGGAACTGATTCAGTAACTCGTAAATTGACGAATTCTTCGGAACGGCAAAATAAAATCTTACTGTCTGGATGCATTCCAACGGCCCGACATTTCTCGTAACGACATTTACGGCAAATGAAGCGAACGTCTGGAATCAATGGAAGGATTCAGGTTATATAGTATACGCCATTCTCATATTACTATTTCCTAGTCGATTAGAATTTCGGCATGTTTCATAAATGTATCGTTTCTATCACTGATGGTGCGACAAAATATAATGAAAATAAGATAGTACGAAATTACTATCTAGTTATATTTACCTTTATGTACATCACACGACCGCGTGCCTTGTCTGCATATGTAGGTCTTCTTGAGGGCGACTGTCTGAAATCAGTTCAAATTCAAGATTCTACCCCCTCATCGAATTTCAACAACCCTAATCATATAATGGATACTAATCGTAAGACAACGATTAGACGTTGTTCGTGTATGAAATTGCTATTTTTAAGGGCATTTTGTAATTATCTGTAATACACCTATACAATCTACGCCACAACAATTGCTGAAAGTATTTCACTTCTCTTATCTGTTTCCCTTGAAACATATTTACATGGCCAAACTTGTAACACATATGTTTTTATAACTATTGTAGAATTTACTATCACGGATATTATGCATCCTAACTGAACTGTTGCTCTAGTCTATATATCTCACAGTTGAAACATATTCCGCAACGACGAAATAGCGCGTAAAAATGAGAGACCAGGGTAGCATTCAGGTGTGAGACGCATACTAGGAATAACAGTTCAGATAGGATGCATAATAATTTAGATATTTTCATGTCCACATCACGTGCAGTATTATATTAGGGTGTCCGGAAAGTTCCCGGACTTTTTCGATTTTTTCGAAATATCTCGGTGGAAGCTGAGTTATACTATTAAACAAGTATCGCATAAATATGACCAAGTCCACAAATGTTTACCATTAGCAGGTGATGACGTCACTCCTTCTGGTGACGTCATGGCAGTCGATTTCCCAACACCAATTTGACCCCCCAAAAACGATCTCATGCCATAACTTTTTTCTAAGTGGTCGAATATTCGATGTTAGATATTCTAAAAATAGGTAATCGTTTCCCGAACATACCAGCGTTGTTGGGGCTCATGTCCTCAATCCGCAAGAAAGTTATGGTAAAAAACCTGAAAATTTCGTCTCCGTCAATTTTGATCGTAAAGGCTCAAAACTTGGCAGGAATATGGAGAACCACAAAATAAAAATTTGGTACGCACCACTTAATTTTTGTCAAGTTCATTCCTAAGTTATAGCCAAAAATCTAATTTTTGCGGTTGGAAAAGTGGATTTTTGGCTATAACTTATGAATGAACTCGAGAAAAATTAAATGGTGCGTACCAAATTTTTATTTTATGGTTCTCCACATTCCTGCCAAGTTTTGAGCCTTTACGATCAAAATTGACGGAGACGAAATTTTCAGGTTTTTTGACCATAACTTTCTTGAGGATTGAGGACATGAGCCCTAACAACGCTGCTATGTTCGGGAAACGATTACCTATTTTTAGAATATCTATCATCGAATATTCGACCACTTAGAAAAAAGTTATGGCATGAGATCGTTTTTGTTGGGTTAAATTGGTGTTGGGAAATCGACTGCCATGATGTCACCAGAAGGAGTGACGTCATCACCTGCTAATGGTAAACATTTGTGGACTTGGTCATATTTATGCAATACTTGTTTAATAGTAGAACTCAGCTTCCACCGAGATATTTCGAAAAAATCGAAAAAGTCCGGGAACTTTCCGGACACCCTAATATCAGTTTCTTGATTGCATGGAATGCTTGTCAGAATTATTATATTTATTTTGCTTCGTAGATAGGGATCCGGCAGACGTTATGGTTCGCCAATGACTATTGTTTTTGTCATTAATGAGTTTTTTTCGAACCAACAATGCAAATATTTGTTGCAGCTCGTCAATGAGCATTCGTCCACATTCGCTGCCATCTTCCGCCGTGTTGCCAAGTGGTTCGCGTGGCTGAACGACAGTCAGGCAGGATACAAGACGAATACGTACAGGTTAAGATTAACGGGAAAGGGATATAGGGAGGGGGTAATGAGAACGGATCATGATTAAGAGATGATCAGTAAAATGCAGATGGTACAAGCTTACGTATATAGAGCGCACTGAATCAATCTTGAGCGAGAGGGTTCAAGATAGGGTGTCGCATGCGAGCAGGGACTAAATAGTTATATTGCTGCAACGCTTTGAGCAATAGGCCACGCCCACTTTTTAAGCTCCGCCGACCTCACCTAATTTCGTTATTGTTGTATAACTTTTTAATAAGTGAAAAGCGGGCGGGTCGGACGGGCCTCATTTTGTAGCATTTGATCTCCTCTATCGAATGATAGGTAAACCAGAAAAAGTTAGTGCAAAAATTTTACAGAGGGCGGGGGTAGACGCTGCAATATTCTGCAATATACTATTTGTCCCTGCATGCGAGTCGTTTAGTGCATTCGTCGTGTCTCTACTCTCTGAGGAGCTGTTGTCTCCAAAATTCAGAGACAACCGCTCCTCAGAGAATAGAGACACGACCAATGCACTAAACGACTCGCATGCGACACCCTAGTTCAATACCACCACGAACAGGTGATTTGTTGAGGCAGGGAATAGTTATAATAGTGTAGTAGTTTGGGAATGGATACCGTGTCAGGGGCACAAAAATAAAATTGACTATTGGAGACATTACTGGTATTGTAGGAGGTAACTCCAGTGGTGTATCATAAAGGCCGCTATGTGTTGATCATACTGTATTTGGAGATTACGATATGCAGATCATGAATACGACCAAGTCCACAACCAATCAGCCATGCAATCATTACAATGTGAATACGAGATTAGCTTCTTTAGCACACACTTTATCGTATATTCTTGGTGGGGTTAGTTTTACATGGGTGTTTTATTGGACCCAAGGTTCTTGTTATTAGTCAGTTGAGTGGGGGATTCAAACCCTTCAAGGAAAAGAGGCCAGAAAGGTCAGTGGCGCTCGTTACGACTACACCAAAAGGGAAGGAGTGGGGGAGGGGGAGGTTTCAGGGGAGGTACGATTCTTCGCCCTCACAGAAGATGCAATACAGCCACTCCAATCATGACTTCCGGCCACAGTGCGTAACTGCAATCACATGAATTTAATTCCGGCGATCGATTACCGGACCCTACCGCAACACGTGAGTTCCCGCGTTGCGGTCCACGCCTACTCTTATTACATTTCATCGACTTGTACACCATAACGGCGCAATCATAATTCCATTGCGCACTTCTCGTGTACCTTGGACACTCCACACGAGTTGTTGTTGAATAGTAGTGCGCCTTGTAGTGCGCAAGGGGTAAGTTGAAGAAGCGCAGAGTGTCGCTCCAGAAGAGCAAAGTGTCACTTCAGAAGAGAGTCGCATGGCTGAAAGGGGGGATTGGATATTTGCGCCAGTTCGGTGAAATGGGCTGATGATATTATAGCTACAGTACCCAACCCCATTTAGTTGTTCTACGTACTTATATTATACCACAAGTAGTAAAGCTACAGTACCCCGATACCAACCTGAGTGTCCTGTTGCGGGGAAGCGGTCGTCGATGAGCGCGTGGCGAGACTTGGCGCAGCTACCGTAGTCCGAGAGATGGGAATAGGATGGGGGTGGACGAGTAACGAGAATGGGGGCGAGAGAAGGGGACGGGGCAACCTCCTATGAGGGGAGAGGACAAGTAGAATGAAGGGATGAGGGGGAGGGGGAATGGAATGAGTGAGTCGTCCACTCTGATCGAGACATGCAAAGGAGGAGGAAACGTGCGGGATGCAGATTGTGTACTATAATTTCGACGTGCGGAAGATTATCGATTTGCATTACATTATTTTAATTTTTCAATTCCTCTTCCTATTCTTTACAAATTACAATTGCGCTATGGGAATTGACATGGAAACGAAGTAAATAGTCAAAAATTGCAAAAAGAGCTCTTTGTGAAAAAAGAATCTCCAATGTGGATGTAATTATCATCTTTTCCCCATTTTCAGATGGCGTGGTCGTAATGAGACCATTCATACGGAACTCAACCCGAAGACACTGGCAAGTGGATTGGATGACGCTCCCAGGGCATCTCATCCCTCATACAAGGTACGGTAGGCGTACAGAAGTGGCTGTCTTTTTTTACCACGTTTACTTGTTGGACTAGTGTAAACATGTGAACTTGGGTATCATCAATACTATTCAACAGTAGATCAGTAAGTAATATTCAATAGTAGACGAATGATTCAATAGTAGATCACATAATTCCCTCCAAAAAAATAGTCTTTCTGCTTCATAGTCCATTGTTACACAATTGATGCTATTTATTAACCGTAATCTCAATTTTTCCGTTCAGGAGTATCACGTGGATCTGCGTTGTTGGATGGCAGTGGCCTCTCGTGTTATGGCCAGACTCGCAGAGCGCTTTGATACTCCCGACGAAGCAGCAGCTTACAGCAGGTACGGTATCAATTGGGTCAAAGATACAACAATCGATGTTTTCTTCCAGGAAATACGCTGAGCTCTCCAACTTCGAGACGCTCGTCAAACTGCATTGGACGGAGGAGGGGAAGGTGATTTTCTGGTTTTTGCAATTGTCAATTTTCTGTTCCGCAGCAATTCGCCGATTACGGACTGCACTCGCTCAAAGTGGAACTGAAGAAGAAGGAACGGGTGTGGCTGAGGAAACAGGGAGGAGAACCAATTGTGGGTTCTTGTTTTGGGGTTACGGTCGTTGAATCGGATCATGCAGTTTGTGATTGTTCAACCTTGTCGGTTTCAAGTTACACGTTCTATATATTTCTGCCGAAATAGTTGTTCTGCAATCTTTGTTCTGTTGGTGATGCTTTCATTACAAAATCTGTAATCTATTCTGTCAATAATTAGTATTATTGCATTACATCTAGGTGTTTTTCTACATCTAGGCATAATTAGCATTATTGCATTACAACTAGGTGAGACAGTGTTTTTCTAGGTTAGTACGACGTTTTTCCAGACGGAAGTCTACTACGAGCGTGAGGTGCAAGAGCCTCCGAAGGAGCGCCACGTCTCCGATGCAATGGGGTACATTGGACTGTTCCCACTCATAGCAAGGATCATACCAGTGAAGGTACGATTACGGTAGTTCAATGGGGTCTGACTTGTTATGGTAGTGCATCGCACTCCAGCCGGGTTTTGTTTGGTGTGACACAAGAGGGGGATGAGGGAGGTCTCATGATTGTTTATATTCAGGAGGAGATGTACCTGCGGGCGCTCATCGAGCACATCACGAATCAGGACGTGAGTTTCTTCTCAGTTATCCGACTACTTAGTTACGGGACATTATTAGAGATAATTCTTCCACTTGTTATAGGAGTAATGCGACCGGCATGCACATAGTTACAAATGCTTATGTAATTCTTTTCTTAATTTGTTGATTGAACAACCGATGCATACCGTTCAAGAATTGCTCTTTTCGTAATTTTCTAGGTTATATAATACATGCATGTATCGAATTTACCTTGCTGCAATAATGTTTTTAATGTAAATGGAAATTTACAGGAATTGTGGACGCCGTACGGTATCCGATCAGTCTCCGCCACTTCACCGTACTACAGAGCAAGAAACACGGAACACGATGCACCGTACTGGAGAGGACCCATATGGGTACGGTAGGGTTATCGCTAATTATAGATATTCAGACTTCTAACAATAAGTCCAGTTCAAATGGGGGAGATTTACAGTACTCTAGGTTTAGTGGGAATACGATGCATCGTTTCACTTGATTTGTCATGGTTACCGTAGCTTTAGAAACGGCTGGGACGTGTCGTATGGGAAATGCTAAAGTTGTTGTTCAGTAGCTAGTAGTGCGGTTGAGTTTTCTAATCCGGTTCTGTACGCGTCGATCACTGTTTTTTTGTTACCAGGGCACTCAATTAAAGTTTGTGCGCTACATCGAATTAATAGGTTGTTATAATAGTCAACAATCGGTTTAATGTACCTTAGGATAGATTACTGTAAGACCGATTCAGATGCCCGTCAACTATCTTCTACTTCGTTCACTGCGAGAATACGCAGAGGAACTGTCACAGAATAGCGATTTGAGGAGGAAGTTTGTGGAGGCGCACAGAGGAATGAAGAAGGGACTTGTCAAGAATCTGGCAAAGGTGGGGGATTAGGTTCTAAGGGAATAAGGAGGGTGTTTTGAATCCTTTGTCAGAGTATGATTGCAATGTAATCAACTGGAAGTATTTATGGTTGATTTGAGTCACAAATGTAACCTGTTTGCAAATCGGTGAATGTTAAACCGACAGACATTTCAATGATTGTTTTAGGACTGGCTCGCATGTTTTACTTGCCATAACCGACACGAAAGCACCTTGTTCTTTCTATTTTCCTATGTTTCATTTTCAGCAATTCGAGAAGACGGGATATCTGTGGGAGAACTACGATGACCAAACGGGCAAGGCGAGTTTCATTATTCTTTCTTGAAAAAGATCCGCTTTCTAACTGTTCTTTCGGCTAATGATAACTGTACGATTATTTGTTTGCGCAAACTTGACATTTAGCGGTCCCAATCTGAATGGAAATTGTTGTAAAACTTGTCAGGAAATAATACACACAGGGTGGAATTATGTTGCCGGTTTATCGTTTTGTGGTCACGATACGAGGGATATGTAGACTGTGCAACAACAATGTACCTTGTACACACCACACTCAACTCTTTCTAATGACAACCTATACTTTCAGGGCCAAGGTTCTCATCCGATGACCGGCTGGACTTCACTCGTTCTGCTCGTGATGGCAGAGCCGGATCTGGAGTGACTCCATCGCACATTCGCCCGGTTCCAGGACAGGACCCAGAAAGAGTTAGACATGTGACGATTTAGGAACGCGACAACTTGTTGTATGCTTATGGTCTAGTATGAAAAGCTTCAGTGTCGTATTCTTTAAAGAGAGGTCCTAATCGTCACGTTATCCTATGCTTAGTATCTGCCCTAACAAGAACAGCTAAATTATTGGCTGTAGAGTCGTAGATCTCGTTTTGTTTTCTACCAAATATTTTCTTATTTGTTAATTTATGTACATTTTGGGCTAGGGTTTATAATAACTTTATATTGTATCTAGAGAGTATTTAATTGTGTGATGCAGCCTTGCCTTTCGTCAGGTTCTTTTTAGAATTTACATTAAGTATCAGAAGCCACTTATGGACTGTGGATAGATGGTGAATTGAAGCAATTTGAAGCTTTTATCCTTGTTTTGTAAAAAAAACATAATTGCTTAATTTAATTGCTTGAATTCCTCCCCCTATGCTATCAATGCAGTCCAATCACTTTCCAGTAGTCAAAGTGTTTATATAATGTGAATGTTGTCTGTTGTCCCCCACTTCCAACTGTGATGCCAATGATTCAAATTCGGGAACATAAACTGTTTTTTTTCATCTACGATTTCCATTGAATTGAGAGAAAGTACTGCTTGTTTCATGCAGTCAGCGGCTGTGCCGCTGATTACCTCGTTTATTTTATGGCGGAAATGCTTATTGCTGCACTGTTCATAATGTGGAAAATAGTAGTCCACTTGAGTCAATTGAGCGACTTGAGATGTTTCGACCAATAGTCTCTGCAATCAGTCGTTTCCATGTTGCTGTGTTTCTTGAATGGTATGACTAATGGGGAAATTCCCTGCTCGGCGCTGTCACATAACCCTGTCCGGAACTGTTTGCATACGTTTATCGTTATCGAATTGCCTTTTCGTCGTAAGAAGAGCTTATAGAATTGATTGAAACCGGGACAAATGGCTTATTTGTTGCGATTACCCTCCCCTTCTGTCATGGAAAGTCCAGGGCACATAACAACGATCGCCTGACCTTTCCCCTCTGAAAAGAGAGAACAACTCAGGAGAGGAGAATAGAGGCAAAATAGCTCGATTTCCCATAGTCACTTATAATTAGTGACAGCTTTATGCCCCGAATGTGCAGCGTTCTTGTCTCTTTCCAGGAGCTTTTCTATGATGAGCGAGAAATGATTAGTCGTAAATGCGCATAGACGGAAAAGCTGTACTATTCATGCTAAAAGGAGATGCCCAGTCCAGGGTAGAATCAACGATCGCTTGCCCTTTCATGATTAGAGACAACCACGCAGCAGAGGAGAGAGAGGGCAAAGTGGTCCCATTTCGCAGAATGCCTCACCTTCCATCATTCTGACTCTGTGGCAGAAGTGCAGAATTAGATAAGAGGGGCGATATTCTGAGGAGTGCAAAGAGAATGAGAATAGAAAGATAGTGGGGGAAGATAAGACAGACAGTTGGTCACAAGGATTTGATCGACACAAACATCACATGCATTGTTGGTTTCAAAAAATCTTGCCCCCGGAAATTTCAACCCTTTCCTGAGACCAAGCAGTCAGCTGTTTTCGCCAAAATAATCGATAATGGTTCGTTTATGCGAATTATATTTTGCAATCCCCGTGTGAGGGAGAGGGAGGGGCTGATTGTGCTTATCTCGAAAATGGCGTGTTTAGTGCACCGTTTGCGTCTTTTTCGATACGCACTGACCAACACGTTTGGTCCGTTAGATATTCAGTGCCATACCGTACCACCCATCCCTATTGACTATTTTTAATTGACGTTTGGGAAGTTTGTGCTCTGCTCCAGAGTGGTTGCTCTGGAGACGCTAGTAGAGATGCTTAGAGATATCGTAAAATATTTTTAAAAGTCCATTTTCAGTTGATATTCCTTCAATTGTAGGTCTCAAGCCACGAGAAGGATCCCCTGTTGGGAGACCGATCCACGAGACAAGACCCACAACATCCAACCACATCCACATACTTCAGGTATTTGTGAAGTGTCTTTTTTGTCAATCTACACCATGGAACTCATTGTCAAGATAGAGTAGTTCTCATTACAAAACTTGTGTGAGACGATAATCTCGCGGTTTACCGCTAGATCATTTTTTTAACCTTATAGTCAGGAATTGGGTTCAAGGTATGTTGTCCAGTTGATTAAGGGTGTGATTATTTTTAAGTGTCTAGCTTATTCGAACTCATTGGTTTGTGAAGTCGCTCCTCTGCATTAGCAATTCATCTAATTCTTTGCGATCTCAGACGACCGCCCGAACAAGTTCGTCGTCTCTCCAGAAGCCGGGACTCATCGCCCGTTCAAGGAGGTTGGGCCTTTTCAGGTTTTGATAAGAACGAAACCTACCGTAACTCAAGGAACTCAAATTATTGATTTTTTTCCAGATTTACTGTATTCTTTGAAAAACGATCGATTTCAGTTCGTTCCCGTCTTCTGTCAAAGGTTGGCGACGCCCTTCGCATCATGAGCTCGTACGGAGCGATAGGAGACGATCAGGATGAGTAAGGCAATTGTTATTGTATTATTTATTTAAATATGTTATACTCGTCCGTATTATCGAAACAGCCAATTTTAACAACTTATTACATCCCATTGAAGCAGAAATGTACCGGGTCTGAATGAGTTATGTATCCTGGCTCTCAGAGATCAATCGATTTGGACAATATGTGTTCCTTATCATTATTGGCTAGAACTATGATCCTCCTGTTCATGTAGGCACCATGCCTGTGATTTTGTTAACCTTCTGAGTTTGAAATGTAACTTTTCCTAAACAATTTAGTATGTGGAACAGGACTGACTCGAATGGTTAATATATACTATCGAAGTGATTTATATTGATTCAGACTAGACAATTCATAAGTGAATTATTCTGTTGTACGATTGTTTTATGTCAAAAGTCCTCTTCATCACCGAAATGATTCCCCATTCAGATTGGACCGACTACTGACCAGAGATCGGCCGACGGTGGGACAGTCCACAACAGGAGGTGAGTGTTTCATTGTAGAAATAGATTTTAAAGTTGAGACTTGTCTTATGATCATCAGCTAAATGCTAAGGCGCTTATAAGTTACACTTGTGGAGTGAAACATGAAAGATAATTTATCAAACAAAAGGTCACAGTGCCAATCAATCGTTTTTTCAAGTATCGATAAATGTTTTTTATCGATACTTGAATCGATGGCGTAGGACGATGTGTTTTTCTTTCCATAGTCGCTAATAACAATTATCTGATACTCAATTTCCTCTTGTTTTCACTTTATAGTACGAATGTTATCTTTGGTTAACTTCGATGTTACAAACTCCTTGAAACATTGCACCCCAGTTTCCTCTTTGCAGCCACCAGTTCGGGCATGCGTCGTACGCAGTCAGCAGCCGATTCGAGTAGAGTCGTGGCCTCTTCCCCCGACATGAGACGAGTCCCGTCTACAGTAGGAACCAGGACACCATACATGTACACGGGTAAGGGTTACTGTAGGGCGAAAGACAAGTGCGCCATGGACATTTGCACCGTAATGGTGAAATTTACAATAGCGCCATCGTTCTCGTGAATCGTACAGCGCAATTATACATTTCATCATTATGGCTCAGTGTCCAAGTCGCAGTTGTCTTTATCCCATACTTCAGCCAGAATCAGGATTGAATTCTATGCGCTGCGGTAGTCACCATCCCTGTAATCCCGGATGATGTGCGATGTGCATTCAGGCGGCCTCGGACTGGGAGATGCCATGGGCAGTACAACGTCATTGAACAACACTCCTGAACAGGTGACAAATTGTGCAGAAACATATTCGAATTCAATCTGTCGTCTACTTCTTGTATAGCCCTAGTGCTTCTGTGGTCAGACATTGACTGGATGGTCATTGAACAAATTTTTCACACTTTCTGAATATTATAATTTTCCTATTTAGGAAAGTCTTGTGGTAAATCACTCATATAATCATACCGCGGAATCTGATATACTGGTTTGGTTCTTTAGCATATACTCATATTTCGACTGATATTAGTATAACTTACACAACCATTCCTCTTATGGCACTACTGTTGCCAGATATGACCTGGTATGGGCATTATTGTTGATCCATTGAGCAATCTTATGTGACATGTTTTTTTTACTCTAATGAACTCTTTTGCAGGATGAAGCTGTTCACAGAGACCATAACATGGCCATTCGGTACAGACTCTTCAACAGACTCGACCCTGGAGGACAGACATTGGTGAGTACAATGGGGGTACTGTAGCTATTGTACTGCAGTCATTAGATCAGAATACTGGAGTACTGTAGATGCTAGGCCACCTATGCTGTAGTTCTAGAAAGGAGAGTCGAATCCGTGAATTCCGGTAGCATTGTGAGTTCATACTCGTGATGTTAGGAGGATTAAATGGTTTGTCAGCGAAACTGAAGCTATTAATAACATTCAAATGCAAAATGAGTCAATGGTAAGACATGGTTGATTCAGTTGTGGAGATGAGAGAAGTGCTGATGTGAATGATAGATAACATAGCTTCCTCATCCATCGCGTTATCATTGTGGTCATCATCGTGACTCGATTGTCATTTGACCCGCGTAATTTCATGCATCACAGGATGGTCATAATTCTCTAAAATTATGTACGACGCTCTCTCTCTTCTTTCAAGGCCTTGATCAAATATTGAAATCTACTTATCACTTGAGACACTTTCCATGTCACCTTCCTAATATAATGTCCATGATTTCGGGCATCACCGTGAACTCTTATGATGCTGGAGGATATCTCGTTGATTGTGCTCTATTGTGTCGTCCAACTATTCCATTAGACACCCAATCATCTGCGTTCTCACTGACTATGTTTACGTTAATGAGTTGGTGTTGATGGAATGAGGACAAGAGAGGGTGTGCTATAGTTAGGGAGGGACCCCAAACGCGTGATTTTTTTTGTTCCCGGCGACATTGTGGCTCAAACACAGCATATTTCAGTCAGATCAAGTGTGTTCTAGGCTAAATGAAGGGTGAGGAATCTAATTATGAACTTTTTGAAATCCGAGATATACCGGAAGTAGACCATCCCTGAGGGCTCGGATATGGATCAACCCTTATCCGAAGATGTACCCTTCGGGAAATAGGCTTAATCGATTCCTCATATCGAAAAACCTATAGAACGGTATTTTTATGAAAATCGTCGGACGCGGTTTCTTGGAATTTCAAATTTCAATTTCAATTTTAAATATTCAGTAACTTTTGAAATTCGAATTTTTTTGAGAAACGGCCTTTTAGCGGATGTTCATAGAGGCTATCTTTCAAATCATCAGCAGTTACAAGTTATTATATATGCAAATTCGAAGAGATTTTGTCAAAAGGATCTTTGGCGTGGTTTTCCCGCGATTCAATTGAATATAACTCGTATACCAGATGATGTACCCTCGTGAAAAACGCATAAATGATTGATTACATAGTGTATGAGATAGCCATGAAACATTTTTGAGATTTCTGCGACGCGGTTTTCCGCTATATGCTAAAAGCCGCCAAATTTTTCGACTGGCTGTCAATAACGATTCAAACGATTTTTTCAAAGTTGTTCAAATGAGCTCAAATTTGGCTCAGAGGTAGAACGAGTGTGCGATAGTCTATTTCCAAAGAAATTATTCTGATATCCCAAGCCTTTCGCCCGGTGCACCCGCGGCAGTGAAGTTTCATGGGTCAACTCCTCTTCATTGGGGCGCATTTGCCCTGTGGCGGTGGATAGAGGTGGACACTTTTGAGGCCACTCCAGAGGCTGTTGCTCGCGAACGAGAAGAGATATCGATATGATTTTTCGGATAATGACTTTTACACACTTGATCTACGTCTGAGCCAAATTTGGACCCGATTGGACCATTTTGAAAAAATAGTTTGGGGTCCCTAAACATATGCCTGAAAGCAATGGTAGAACATTCTAGAAGCCCTTTCTAGCATGTGTTTCACGGTTCGACAAAACCATCAAAGAAATTTCTAAGTTTTCGCACTACGTATATACCCAAAAAAAAAGATTTTTTTCCTGAAAAACTTCTAGGATATAGTTTTCGAAATGTAGATTCCGAATATCGCGGTCTTATATTGGCCTAAAATGCATTTTTTTCGAGAAAAAATCCTTTGAAATTTTAAAAGTGCCAAATCTCGAAATTTTTCCTACACAACCATGGCTCAAAATTCGTTGGGATTATCGTTATTAGTGTCTGTTACGTCTCCACTACTCAAACAGCGATGAAAAACACTTGAAAATGAGAAAATTATTAACATGCCCTCAGGGCATATAAAATCAACGAGGCATTTTCATGCAAAATGAAGCATGTCATCGTTATCAGCGGGTTCGATATAGTCAGGTAAAAATATTTTCATTATGATTTGTGACAAGTGCTGCGGCAGTGCTGTTTCACTCTCTCAGAAGATCTGTGATAAGGAAGTGAATTTATACGCACTCCTACACAGACATTTAGACATTTTGATTTACTAAGGATCTGTTGATGAATCTGACTATCGTTGGTTGGTAATATCAAGAGCCAAACTACTAGGGTGAGCGCAACGCTCGTTTTGGCAAAACGACACTACACTTCGCGTCTGCCTCTTTCATTCCCGCTGGTCTTGCGCGAGCAATTTATTGGTTTATTGTTTATTCCTGCCGCTAGGAAGGAGAGGATAATGATGACCATGTAAATAGGTAAGTTCACACGTGAATGAATAGGTGCAACAATTCCGTGTCGAAAACTTCATCCTACAATTAGACATGCATCTAATTCAGTTCGATGTTTTAATGTAGACACTGATTTATCAAAAGATATTGGGTATCCACAAACGAACAAAATGCATATAATATAATATATTCAACCACTCCATCCGACTAATACTTCCGTAATCTCTGCAAATCTTACTGCTGTATTTTTTCATTGCTCTCCATGAATCTTGATGAAACTTTACTGAAATTGCCTGTAAATTATTTATTTTGATAAGGACTAAATTAGCTCACCTCAGTCAATCTGTAATGGGACAAGGACGCACACAAGACATGAATACTATCTCATTCCACTTTTTCAAAGTATTTAACCGATGAAGAAATTTTTCATTCTTCGTTTTTTGCAAGCTGTTGCAGATATTTGATAAATGTTACTGTGTCTACGTATACTGTAGACAAAACGTATTGCTACACGACTTATTGGTAGTTGAAAATAACTGTAATTCAGACCTGGCGCAATCGTTCGGGGCTGAAAAAAACACTGTAAACATAGGGAGGGATTTTATTGCCAACCACTCTGCCGGCGGGTCCAGTACTCGCTGCTATCTCGGGTTCAAACTTCACTGTAGTCTCGATGGCGGGAATCTTAAATCGAAATCACCAATCATTATTTGACCCTCTCACGTTAGATAAATGTTGTGACTATTATAATCTCACCCGTTTTCACACAATTTTTGAAGTACTCTGTCTTCAAATAGTCCTAGTGCCTACCTACATGCTCTCAGTATTAGCGGCTACTCACCTCAGTGGTAGGAACTGCAGGAGGGGCAACGGTCGGAGCAACGGTTGGAGGAATGGTTGGGGGATTGGTCGGTGGGGGCGCGCGTGTCTGAATATATCATTGCAGATCATTGGAAGATCAAAGATCAAGCTTCGAAAAGGCTTACCTCTCTTGGAGCGGGTCCGGTGACTGCGGGAACTGCGGGGCCCACGATAATGACTCCTGAAGAGATCAAAGATCAAATATCCGAATGGAGAAATCAAAGATCATACCACGTCCTCTTTCTGTCTGGTTTCCAAGTTTATAGACCTGGGCACCGGCAGGGGCGTTTATCGGCACATCATATTTCGCCATTACTGAAATTGATCTCTTTCATTGATAAATCTATCTTCGCCCGTCTCTATTGAATTTTTGCGTTAGAAATATCCCAAGCAACATCTAAGATGTTTCGTATGCTAACAGCAGCCCAGAACATTATTTTCAATAAATATAAGACTTTAAATGGCCTTCAAATTATTTTTCATGCTGACAAGATCCGTACCCGGTTTGGGTTTTGCCTGCTGAAAATTTTGGAGCAGTTTGAGGATCCCGGCAGCATCTTTGGCGCCTTGGACTGTCTTGCATGTGGTGACCTCGATGCGGGCTTCGACCTGAAATGTCATCTTTATCGATTGGAGACTGCTGAAAGTCTCACCTGGAACAAGGCCAGTGGGGCTACGGCAAGGATTAAAAGCGATAACCGCATCCTGAAAAGTTATATCGTAAAGAATGTAAGGTTAGCCCAGGATTGACAGTCACTTTATGAACTGCTTTATGGGTTATGTTTCACAAAGAGTATATCTTCAAACATATAGTAGAATTGAAACATAAGTCAAAAAGTAGACAATCTGCCAATCCTATAAGGAATGTAAGGCTAGTTGATCGAAGAAATGTGGTTGTGAAGTCGTTAGAAGCCGACCGCTTATATACTGTTGCAGGGCGTTGAGGCACATAAGCTTTAGTGTTATTACGTAGCTGTGGCTGTTTTATTATCATCTTTGATTGCTGTCGAATGGCCAATTTCAACGAGTAAGCACGTTTCGATGTTGTCTTTTGATATGAAGAATTGAGTGTGTGCATTGGTCTTTGATCTTCGCCCAGGATTGACAGTTACATACAGTGTTCAATATTACATCAAAATGAGAAAAGGTGTGAGCTCTTTGTAGCGTCAATGTAAACAGTAGAGAAGGTAGCATAAATCTATTGTTCTCTGAGTATTGCAACTTTTGCAAAGGAATGGATCAAATCGTACGTTTATTATTTTTAATTCAAAGCAACATTTATCTAATATTTAGGTTTGCCTCAATTTCGATATGGAGTCGAACTGTTCTAGGGACGGAAATCGTAGTTGTCTAAAATGTCGTCGTCATTCGTCCGTGATTGGCCCTTCATTTGAGGAAACCATCCCCATGGTCACCAAAGGTAATAGTCGTTTTTTCGTCAATCGCTGAGTGAAACAATCACCGTATCCTCAGGAGCCAAAATCGCTCAATTATACTTAGAGGGCGATATTTCAAACTCCAGGATTGAAACTGTCAGACATTTAATTGAAGCTTCAATTGAGGCAAGTTAACATTTCATAACTATTGAACGAATAGCAAAATAATTTATTGCAGATTGTAATATGGTTCAATTTTTTTGAACCGACGGAAGTTCTTAGGAATCTTGCGTTGCAATGTCGAAAGTAAAGTATTTATGTAATATACAATTAAAATATACTTTTCAGGAAACTAACGTTACTTTTGCTCATCGATGGAGTTGCCGATGATGAATTTTGTCGTCTTGCAGGACACTCCAATCTCAAGATCTATCGGGGCGAACACATGTAAGTGTCGACTTAAATATAGTTTATTCCTTTTCAGTCCTTACCTGGACATGAAGGATCATTATTTGAGTATTCTGGCTGCCAGAACAGACCTGAGTGATATTACCCTGGGTGGGTTCGCAGGACTTACTCAAGATGGAATCCAAAGAACCATTCAGGTTAATGCTTATGTGAAATACATTTTTGCATTTTTTCATTTTTGTTTCAGGTCCTCCTAAATTCTTCTCCGAAGAAAATTCAGCTAATATGATGTTTCAATGTAACCAATTTGGAGCCGGACAGCTTCACACAAATGGTAAATATATAAATCCAATAAAACTGAATGACCAGGCCGAAGAAGTAGTCGTTCTTTAAATTATTTCAAACATTACAAAGTTTAGCCCCAATTCGATGTTGGATCTTATCAACAAGACGAAACAAACGTTGGTGAAACGGATGATTATACTTACACATATTTGTATGGGAATGGCTCTGTCGAAGTAGAATTATATCTACACCATTATATGTTCCAACGCGTTTATACAATCATTATCATCAAAAAATAACCATAGCAAGTACCTCTATATTGTTAAATGTTCTTATATTGTTGTTATTTTCTTATCTTACATCTAATGAAGACCTTGTTATCAATTTGCTAATTTGTTTCGAATAAAGTTTATTATTAAGCCATCAGTTTATCCTCATCTCCATCTGTATCGATAAAATTGAACATTTTTCTTTCGTTGTCATTCGATATTTGTCAACTGTTTGAACAGCAGTGTTGATATCTGGCTTCTTGATGTGTTTCTGAGTGACTATCTGATAATTTTTCCTCACAATCTGTATGTACAGGATACATCGTGCTACCAACTGTGTGAAAATGGAAGGCGAAGAGGAAGGCAAGGACTCGAGGCGCAACATCACTCCTGGTACTAACATTTGCGTTTCATTTATTCCGACATCCTAACTTTTTATTGCAGCGCGTCGTTATCGACAACGACTTTCTGTCGAGCCTTGCATGAGACCTATATTCAAAAAACAACTTGTATGGGAACACGAGGATGGCTCTAATAAAGTCTTGTGTTTAGCAAGTATGTTGGAAATCGGAACATCGCCACCGTGAGTGAAAATTTTTTCTCTTTTTTTCATGCTTTCACTCTATCGATTTAGAGATGTTTTGGTTATGGCTGTAACTCAATTTACAACTCCGCCAGTACCATATATTATCGTTTGTGATCGTGATGGATTGAAATTCCCCGTTATCTTCAGAACGAGACGAACAACGCCTCCAATTCTTAAATGGGGAGATGTTAGTTTTTTTTGGGTTCCCAATATTTTTTGTCATAATTCAGGTGCTTCGTATACAACGAGGATGTGTTAAAAGCTCGAGCTACTACATCAATCCAAATTCCCCTCACTACATTAATCAATGCAAAACTGATTTCGTTATGTTCATCCTAACCAAATCCACAGTCACCATGCTTGACGATGTTTCAAATTTTCCGAAATATACTCCTATAAAAAGAGTTCCACTTTGAAAGGACGAGAAAGAAATCGTTAAATGATAGATTTTGACGTTTGTTGAGAACATTTGTTATTCAGTTATTAAACATGTGACGGTATTGTTCCTATAAAGATTCTCAAATGTTATTTATTTTCAAATATGAACTACTGTTATATATTCAGTGTTGATATCTGGCTGCTTGAACCAGTTCTTATGCAAGTTTTGGACACATTACTTCGATAACAACCAACTAATACGTACTGACCATTCGTATATTGATCATCCATCCACTTCATTTTCATTATCTTCTTAAGCTTCAAGTACTTGTAACTGTGTGAAATGGAAAGAGAAGAGGAAGGCAAGGACTCGGGGCGCAACATCACTCCTGGTACGTACATTTCCGTCGGTTTTCTTTCGAATGAATGCTATAGTTTGTTGTGAATTCACCGACGGTATCTTCCGGCATTACAAAATGGGATGCCCCATCATTTGTTGGGACGAGACTACACTTGAATCATCAATTGGGACTCACTTCATTGTGAACTATCGACAGGCACATAACATCTTTTTTTTAAATTAAGTTCATATTCAGACTGAACAAGCGTTGTCCGCCTTGAGAAGTATTCGTAGCAGTAAGGAAATGAACAAAAGGTACTAATTGAATTATCCACAAAGTTCATCACTCAGATCGTACGGTATTATTTGCGCATATGGTGCTCAAGCGTCATCGATTCGTTCCTCTCTCTCTCTGATGAAGAGAAAGATGCCGTCTTTGTCGGAACCGTCGACACACAACAAGTAATACATTCACTTTCATACACCTTAATAACAACGTTTGCTGAACTCTGAATTCGACATCGTCATCTTCGTTACCACCCGTTTATCAACAAATAATCACCAACAATGTTTCCGCTTTCTTTTCAATGACCATTTTCGAATAAATCAATTCATTTCACAATTGAATACATATGGCTTGGTGGTCACCATGCTCCCTCGGAGACGTTAAGTAACTACAAAACCCCACAGCCACATCATTCTGTTTTTATTAGACCAAGGTGTCTTAGCTTTAACTTCAACAATTCCAAAGTCAGACTCTCTGACAGGGTGTGGGGCGCAGCCCCACCTAGGCTGCTCCGCAGGAGCAGTCTAGTCCTATAAAGAATGTAAGGCTAGTTGATCGAAGAAATGTGGTTGTGAAGTCGTTAGAAGCCGACCGCTTATATACTGTTGCAGGGCGTTGAGGCACATAAGCTTTAGTGTTATTACGTAGCTGTGGCTGTTTTATTATCATCTTTGATTGCTGTCGAATGGCCAATTTCAACGAGCAAGCACGTTTCGATGTTGTCTTTTGATATGAAGAATTGAGTGTGTGCATTGGTCTTTGATCTTCAATCAAGGAACATTTCGTTCCAACTGGTAAATACACAGGACTCTATGCATCCCATTCGAACTGATATTTATAATCTCATTTTCCTATAAGTTGACCGAGTGAAACATGTTCTAAAGCGCACCATTTCGTTAGAGATACTGCGAAATAGCACGCAAAACGAGAGAGACACAGTCGGTCAAAAAACTTCACGTGTGTTCTGGGTATATCAGTTCAGGTAGGATAAATACATAATACATGCTGTAGACATTGAAAACACAACATAGATGATAAGAATCATGTGTGCGAAATCTCTGTCTAAATCTAATCTGATTGTTCGTATCTGGCCATTACAATGTCCATTCCTCTCTTGTTTCATGGTCACATCTGATTCATTTCAATATGTCATATTTCCTACGGCTCCGCCTGTCCTTTTTTACATGGAAGGGTCAATGAGAAGAATCCTCTTGCCCCCTATTCTTTCGGCTCTGCCAATATTTGTTTTCTAACTGTACCTGCATATGGTTTCATTGTCTTTCGTTATCAGTTGCTGACTTCTGTTGCACGAAAAATCTTTGACTTTTTTTATTACGTTGCTGTGAAGTGACTTCCTTATCCAACCATGTTTTTATTAGAGATTTTTTTATTAGAGACCTCGAATCGCATGTCAATCGTTTGTCGAAGTGCATTCGTTCTCTCTAATTCTTCTCCGAGCGATTGTCTATCAGCCGAAAGAGAAAACCACTCGGAGAAGAATTAAAGAGAACAAATGCACTTCGACATGCGATTCGAGGTCTCTAATGGCTATTATGAGACCAGAATGAGGCGCTTTAATGTCGAATGCAGTCGGAAAGAGCTGTGTTCAAAAAATTCATAATGCGTACATCACAATCATTCCTAACATTAGTTCAATCCTTTGATTAAGTGAGGAAGAAATCCTCTGCATCAGCTTCTTTAGGACTATCTGCAAAGTAGTCAAATGCACAGACGCGCACAATTTTCACGATGTGGTTCCGCCCATATGTTTGCGCGTTTCATCTTCTTTCAAAAATATGTGCGCAAATTTGCTGGTAGTATATTATTGTGGAAAACGGAATTGATAAATTCCATGTCTCCTGTTCAGTTACGTTGATTATACGAATTTATTATTGAGTCTTCAAACATCTGAATATCACTGCGACCATAAGAATTTCATAGATAAATATTTTAGTCGATACAAGTTCAACTGTTTCCAAAATGGTTTAAAAATCAATTTTAATTAGTCTACATCAAAATAATTTGAAAATAGCTCAAATTCACACTTTCACCGCGGAGTTCAAATATGGCTCATGATTCCTAATGTAAAGAAGTTTACACCTTGCGATCAGTCATAGGACCGCCGAAAATGCACGTGTGTAGCAGCTATATCAAGTCCGTTTTGCACAATAATACCGTTCTTTTGCTTCGCCATTTTTCAAGAATCGATTGTCGAACGTGTTCGTCTAATCTCCTTTCATATTACGGTTCAGGATGGAAGATGGAAAAGACACTGCAAGTCCAGTGGACAAGGAAGACAGTCTTCCAGAGAAGGTTGAAGATAGTTTGAAAGTTGAAGAGAAGAAGGAAGAAGTGGGCACATCCCACAGTGAAGATGCATCGAGATCTGCTGGAGGTAGTCGAGAGGAAGTGGAAGAAGGGGTACTGGATGAAGGAGAGTATGATGAAGATGAAGACGAGGAAGAGTTCGAAGATGAGGATGAAGGAGAGGAAGGAGTGAGTTTTCTGCCTTTACAACCTTTTTAAAAATTCTAATCGGAAGCAATTTTGAATTTTAATTGTTCTTTTCCGTACCGGATTAAGGCTGACGTAGACTTAGTGATTATGAAATGTACTTTACTCTTACGATTAGTTCGAATAATACGGTGAAAAATCTGATTCCAAAATAATACGAGCCGCAAACTGTTTTTGATTTTCGGGCAACATATTCTAAATCTTTTAAAATCTGAAATGCAAATCTATAATCATCTTCGGAATTTCCTTCTTGAACTGTAATCTTCCTTCTAGGAGTACTTGGATGAAGCATACGATGGAGAAGAAGATGACGAGACAGACAATGTTGATGATGAAGTGGCACAATTGACAGTGGGAAATGAGGAAGCGGCAGAAGAACAAGGCGAAGGAACTGGAGAAGAGAAGACGAATGTCTTCCGAAAAAAGGTTGGTTTCTCGATTGAACATCTACTGTAGTGTTGGCTGATGAAATACGAGCAAAGGGAATACGAAAAGTCTCTCGCCTCATTTCATTCCTCTGCGAATACGAGCTGTTGACTACTATTCCTACTGTGATTTCTGTTGTACAAGGGTTCTCCATTACAAAAAGGGCTGATCAAAAGTGACATGTTGCAGGGGTTTAAAAATGGTAAATTTATCGTCATTCTTCTCTGCCACGCGGTTGTCTATGAGGCCGTTTTTGAACCCATAACATATAGTTGCATCATTAATTGGGCTTGAAAATACGGATGAACAAGTTTAATATATTTCATCAGACGAAAATAAGTCGCGGAAAACTATTGGTTCTAGTATAGTCATATATTGAATTGCAGGAAATTCGTCCTCTTCCTTCGTCTAAACCTGACTACTCGAAGACGTGGAGGGACAAGACTGAATTCAATGAACAGAAGCAGTGCTTTGAGAAAAGAAAGTAAGTGATTGGTTTTTTTGTATTTTTCGTTTGTTTGCTGCCGTCGTAGTAATCTATACGTTTAAGCTCGAGCTTCAAATTTTGACGTTGTGAATCTAAATAATATGCTTTCCTTTCCAGAATGATGACATTTTCAAGTCGCGAGTTCCACAACACACAAAGAAGACTGGGACCACAGGCTGCACAGACAACAGATGATGACGATAAGGACGATGAAATGACGTATGCCAATAAATAGGATTTCTAAATCGGTATAAAAGTGCATTTCTCATTCTTCTAGTTCACTCGAAACAATTGTCCATCGCTCGTAGAGACAACAGCTCAGCGAAGATTAATAGACGAATGAGAAATGCACTTTACTACTGTTTTAGAAACACCACCAGTAAATGTTATGCGATATTCCTCAGACTGCATTGAACTATTCACATTCACGTAAATTCGCTTAACAAAAACTAGTCACATTACACACTCTTGTTCCAGAAATTCCTTTTCATTGTCTGAAAATGAGTCAATGTTAGAGCAAAGGGTGAAAATGAAGCGAGTAAACGTATCTCTTTGAATGCGCCTTCATTAAGGCACTTCCGAACTTTTGGTCTGGATATCAAAGCGCCAGGATACTCTGCCGCCAGATTTAGACGGCCGATGCAGATGAATGTGCAAAGGTACATAGATTTTAGTTAAATTATTTGAAAACGATACATTAAATTGCTGTATTCAGGAGGCAGTATGTTGAAGAGGAAGATTATGGTGAGGAAGAAGATACGGAAAATCGTCGAGAAAGAGAGTTGCACGGAAATGAAAGATGGGGGTTGGTCATCTCTTACCGTTCAAATTTAGGTTCTTCTGCTGATGCCCGGACCCTAGTGTATTGTACGTTACTGCAGTATGCTATCCTGCTACAGTAACCCTACTACTGTAACTTATAGTAATACTACAGTTTACTACAGTAGCCTGCAATAGCCTACAAGACACTAAGGTCTAGACATCAGCAAAAATTCCCAGATTTTCATGTATATTGTATATTTGACTCGCTTTAGCCACCACCCCGGCGAGTCCTACCGAAGACAATACAGACCACACGCTCCACCAGAACATCGTCGTATCCAGTTCATGCCACTCAAGAAGCTCAAGAGGACGAACAAGCCCCAAATTCCCGAGGTATGGCGCGTACAGGATCGTGAAAAATGACGAAGTCACTCTACAAATATCATGGTAGTCACTCTACAGAGTGAAATTTTTTTTTAGAAAATGATCAAGTTTTGTATGGGAACTCAAATGAATCCCAATTTGTGTAGGAGGTATTCTGCATTGAAGGAGCCACAAAGGGAGATATATTTGCATGCACTTTCGGGTTCACCTCTCTCCATTCCCCCCCCCCCATTTTCTCGTCGTCAGAGCGGTCTACTCTGACAACGAGAGAGTAAGGGAATTGGAGAAAGCATTGCTATTGTTACGATCCCAGTTTATGTATGGTTTGGTGTTTAAAATACCCCCAATTATAGCCACTAACGAGAAAAGACTAATCTGATTGTGAGAATATATTTGAGTTTAGTGAGTTCACATAAATGGAATGTCTTTCACTCTCATGGTGGCCAATTATAATTCTTCAGGATATCGTATTTGTAATGCGATCCAAGGACACGTCTACAGTAGGCATTGAGAGAGTCTGCAATAAAGATAAGCACTGTGAGGAGCACAGCAAAACAAGATACACAGTAAGCGATCCTTCACTTTATATCGCAAAAATTCCGTAAAATATCTAACAAAAAATTCAATTATTTTAGCCGGAGGAAATTGAACGTGAGAAAGTACTCGTTCGAGATGTCCACAGACTCATTGCGGATAAAGGTAATTTGTACTTGTTATTATTGGAAAATGGATAACTTTTTTTTCTTCTCTAATTGAATGATATGCTGATGTTGTTCGCACTTTACAGTGCTATTCTCCGTACTAATCATTTTATTTATTATTTAAAAATATTCTATGATCAGGCCCGTCAACTGTGGACGACTTGTGGGTCGCATATCTCAGGCTGTCCAAGGTTAGCTCACTTTCAAACAACAGTATTTGTTAATATATGCATGCGATAGTCTGTTGGGCCGAATAAACGGAATTTCTCTTCAGAAAGTGCACATCTTGCATTGCCGAGAGGAATTCAGTGAATTCATCAAGAATCGTGCTCACATCTTCAGAATATCCTTCGGATTGGTGAGTTTTCAATGCTTGAATTGTTATTTCTTTGTAAAGTAAATGTTACGATGATCATTTACAGGTCTACAATCTCCCATTCACCGTTCCGCTGGTTATTATGCGTTATGTGCACGCTCTCGAGCACGGATGCTCGAAGAGAAATGTTGAAGACGGATGGAAACCGTATGCATTTTCAATAGTTTAAAATATTTCCTCGAAATAATTTGTGGGAACGGAGATATATATCATGACGGATGATATGAGGGGCGCAAAATTTAGAATCAGCACATCCAGTGGACTTTAGAAAATCATCATAAACAGTTTTAATGAAAAGGGAGGCCGCGAAATCAACAAGGTTCTGTTAGAAGACCAAGCAACGAGTTTTCGTCATTGCAGCACTCTCTTCTCTTTCGCCTATCGTTTTCTGCTCAACTCCAAGGAGGTTAATCATGACGATTTCCTGAAGATGTTTCCATCCATTTTCTGGAGGGATGGTATGCATTTTTCCTTTGTTTTTTTGTTTCCAGTATTCTGGTCCAAACTACGTTATTTGTCCTCATTCTTCTCCGCCGCGCGGTTCTCTCCTCATAGATAACCTCGCGGCGGAGAAGAACGACGAAAAATTTTCTTGATCCCTGATATTTTCCTTAGTTGATCTTTTTTCGTTCAGAAGAATTTTATCCTTCACCGTGGGTCGTCACCAACATCGCAAGTGTGGAAATGCCATCAGTGTGGCTGCCCGAGTGCTTGCCAATCCCAGCAGATGACGAGTCAGTTTGCAATTTATCCAGGGATTACGGTAGGGGAATTAGACAATATGCTAATGAACTTTTTGCAATTCCTTTTTTGATAACACATAGGGTTCTCTTATCAGAGCAGTTATTGACACCCGCCAAAATTTGCATCATTCTATGTCTGCGTCTATAATCGCCCGGTCGTGTTTTCGGCTCGAATCCACCACTAATCATGACAGCTGTCCATAACTGCTCTGATAAGAGAACCCTAATAACATTAATTATTCGAAGGATATGTTTCTATAAAAGAAAGAGTTCCGAATCATTGCGTGCGTTTCGTTTCTAAACATATCTATCGAACCAGAATCGACCAAACGTGTTTCGAAACACCGAAATAAGTCCATCGAATAGTCCATTAGATATTTCCTTGCAGAAAACTGGAGGACAATTCGCAAACAATTTCCGTGCACGCCGAAATCGTCTCCAGTTACTCATTCGGATTGAAGGTATGTTGTGCTTTTAAAGCAAAGTCATTTCTTCGCGAATCGCTGATTATGTGAAGGACTTGATTAGCGAGATCCTGCTAGTGTAAATTGTAGGGTGTCACTGGCTAGGAATGAATGAGACCGCGATGCTCCCGGGAGCAAGGGAAAATGGTGGGACTCCCACGCTAAATGAGAGCCCCATAAGAGACACTGCAAAAACGTTTCTCTTGCTCCCGGGAGCGGTGCGGTCTCACTTTCCTTGCCGGGAGACCGGTTTCCGACACCCTAGTAAATGGCCATTGACAGAGACAGAAATTTTTGCATTTTTTTATTTTATCATGTGATGAACAAATCGGTTAATTTAGCTGCTGTGTCGGGTGGAGCTGCGACATTCCTGCGACTTCTTCATATTCGTTCCTCATACAATACTGAAGAAGAGCCACACATTTTACCCAGTGGGAAGCTCGGTAAGTTGTGCACAATCATATTACATCATCGAATTAGAATGGAAGAAAGATATCATACAGCTCGTTTTCGCAATGGGAAAATAAGGAGTTCGAATTTTGAACGGTGTAAAACCATGTATTCGGGAAGCTAATGCGATACATGTTGTTGTGTTTAGGTACTTGTGGATGCTGTTCGCATGTACGTCCAGGAGCACAGCTTCGTCGCGCGCAGGATCAGCGATACGCTTTCTGGTAGGTGTCATTTTTTATTATATACGTTAATTTCACGAATTAAAAGCCTCGATTTCTTTGGATTCAGGCAATGCAGAATTATCTTCATGGACATCGAAGGGAAAGACAAGACTCGACAAGAACGCGATGACTGCTGTACGAACACACTACATTGGCCACATTCCCAGTAAGGTTTAACCTTACTTTCTAGAGTTATATGCCGAAAGGACCAGCCTGTGTTTCCAAGTCTCCAACATCATTTGCGTACCGTATCAGCCTAATGGTTTAAACAAATACATTGATCACATGTAAGAGTACGAATTCGCCTTATATACAATATATTAGTCGATTCTGACAATTTCGATTACACATTCGGACTAGAGTTGTTCGAACGAGAACGAGAAACGAGACTCGTTTTGATTTACATGCGGAGCTGTGCTAAAACGAGATCTCGTTTCTCTCCCTCTCATTCATTTGCACTTTTCGAATCTCGTTTCTCGGTCTGATCGTTTTCTTCGCAGGGAGAGACCAATCCTGGTATGCGAAGAAAGGAGAATGATCGTCCGATCGTCGAGCGAAAACGATAATTTGAATAAAAACGAGATCTCGTTTTTTCGTCGCTCCTACAAAATTGCAAAACGAGATATCGTTTCTTCCCTCTCTGCGGAAGAAATTAAACGATATCTCGTTTCTCGATTTAACAACTCTAATTCGGACCATTGATCTATCCAGAAATCTTTAAAGGACGCGAACTGACCATTGATGAGCTTCGGAACGAGTGGAGCATTGCAGAACAGAAGAAGCTGAAGGCGATACGGGATGCATTCATTAAGAAAGAGGTTACTACTCATGTAATATCTTTGATGAATGAACGTGACATTTTGGAACTTTTATGAAATTGAGAAGAAAAAACACCAGAATGATTAGTTCCAAAATGTCACGTTCCCAAATTTTACAACTGTAATTTGTTGTGGTGTAGAAAGTACTGTAATGAAATGTACAGATAGAAGATGGACTGGAGCCGAATGATGGCGAGAACGCTGTGATAAATGATACGACGCTCTTTCTTCTTGTGCAGGAGTAAGTTTCATTTATATATGGCAAAAAATCTAACAGTTTGTGAAGGATGTCCTATCGCTGGAATGGTGTTCTGAAAGATTTTAACCTGGAAGAAACTATTTTCTTGAATTACAATGTTTCCCCTTCTTCGAACCATGATAATGCTACATTGTTCTCTTTCAGTCATTTTGCTGACGCCGCGGAATTCGCCAATTTCATGGTCGACCGAAAGTTTTACTTCACCTTCGAGAATATGCCCGGAGGCAGAGGTTAGATTGGCACTTTCCCCAATTTCTGTCATTTCTCTAATCACAGAAACTTTTACCTATTGTGCTTTCAGAACAAGGGGCGAGACTCATTCCCAAGGAGAAATCTGCCGGTTTGCAAGCATTGATCAGGGTGATCTCGGAGGGTCCCCTGACGGAGCAACGGTACTACAGTATGCTCGACGACCTGCAGACACTGTATGTTGGACTATTCACGTTCGGCTTTCATATAGGCATATTAATAAGAGACTTTTTTGAAGGTCTGACAAAATTGAAGGAAGACTGAGTGTGGAAGAGATCAACTCGCTGTTGAGACACGGTCTTCGCCATGTAAGAGACATTTTGCAACAAATATCAGTATTTTGGCATCGTCTGGCATAACTAATGAATATCTAGTACTACCTATGTCATTTTATTACGCATGCCGTTGATTGCTGAACAAGCATAATTTTCTACTCCATTTCTCGATAATTGGTGAATGTTATAGGCAGTCCGTATGGTGCGAACTGGTCGTGTTGTGACGAGTGAGGATGGGAAAGTGGTCCGTGACCGTGTACTCCTCACCAATTGGAGATGGAGACACGGAATGCTCCTGAAGGACTTTGGGGTCTAGAACCTCTACTCAAGTCCGCATATTGTGAGTAGAATTACAGTAGGGGTATAGTAGTAGGGTTTCTGTGGCAGGATAATACAATATCTGAAAATTCCTTTGCTATTTTTTGTTCAACATTCTCCTTTCTGTCAATGCGCTGTTTCTTTTCTCACTTATGAGTAATGTGGTCTCTTGTTAAATAAGAACGAGTTGAATGAATCCGATAAGACTGATTCAATAGTTCAAATGGCAATTGTTCACTTCCACTAAGATTGCATTTGTTGCTGTGCGTTGTATACACTATCCGATTTTAAGTTTCTTTAAACGTTGTATTTGTTTGCAGTGAATCTGAGATATTTTGCCCACTTTTGCCGACCAATTTGCCTGTGCTTTAGAACGGTTTAAGAAATATATTTAATGTCTTTATTAGAATGTGCCTTGTGCATTCATTTAATTAATAATCATGTTTACGTGTAATTCCAATCACTCCGCAATTATTTATCGTTGACATAATAAATTTGTTGTGTAGCGAAATGTGGCAAAATGAGAGTCGAACTGTCATAGACAGTACCATATCTCACCGTGATAGCACAGCTTTCAGTGCAATGTAATTGTTTGTACAACAATCTCCTTGGTCGATTCGCTTTTTCTTTTTCTCTGTGAACCTTGCAACATAGGAACAGATATATTTCTTTTGCGGATCAACAACGGAATACATTCAATGATAGCGCTGAAAACATATTTTTTTACATTTAATTTCGTGAAATTGCAACTCACTCTCTGTATTGTGGCACACAGTAGAATGTGACTAGCGGATTTATCGAGTAATGCAGAACAATGCACGAAAAAGTAAACAGTCATGCTCATATTTACCTTAGTCTTCTTACCAGAAATACAGTATGCTGCAAGTCGGTGCTTTCTATTCGAAGAAGTTGCTGACACATGTGTAGATTTACAACTATTGCAGCCCCAACTGACATTTTTGCTTGCAGAGTGATATTCTGGAGAAAAATCCAAAGTTGCGGTAGTGATGATAAGAATACCTTTAAGAGCATAGTTTGCATCCTTTTTGTAGCCAATTTCATTAAAATGGAAGCGCGTCTGAGATTGCGCAAGATCAATCTTCGAAAGATGATCATTAGCTGAACATTTGATTGTTAGTGTGTTTTGCAAGTGCATTCCACTACAATCCAGATAGCAGGCAATTCAAATATGTAAGCGGCGAATAGAAATCCAATTTCGGGCTTTGTAATGTCAGCATATCCTTAATATGATCAAAGGTGTCCTTCGGGCAGGTCTAGAAAGCTGTATACCTGTGACAACGCCATAGTCAGTATTTACGATGCAATGTGATTCATCTAGTACTTCCCGCATCTCTTTGGAAGACGTACGACTGTCATTTTGTTTCAACTGGTACTCTCGAGATTATTCAATTTTCAATTAAAGGGAACTTACTGCAATTGCGAAGAACGGTATGAGAAAGGCGTAAATAGCAAACAGGCATCGGTGAACTCTTGGGCGAATTCCTATTAGGGTGCGATATCGAAACACGAACATCTCCGCTGTCATTAATAATGCAAAAAAGTAGAAAAAGAGCTAAAAGTCTTTGGATCTTTGGACCCAATATAAGAGATGTCAAATGTACTGTAAATACGTAGAGATAATGACAGGCATCGGCAGAATGCCAAGTGCAAATTCCCTCTGAGACAACGATAACGGACGATAGATAGCAGACAGATCGTCTTAACAAAATTAATGGATATAATCAATCTGAATCTCGACCTCTGAATTGCTAATACGTTACAAATACAGCAGAGCAGCTCCGCGAGCGTTTCGTGAAATATGAAGATACCGTAGTGGATCAGGGATCGTGGTGTTTTCAGTAGGATTGTGATCAATAGAGCGATATTGAGAATTATAGCCGAAATCCCGATGATGTAGCGAAAAATAACGATTAATGGCGTAGATGAGAACTCCTCCATGTAACTTCAAGTCATGGTGGAATGAGTATGGCGAAAAAAATTCTCATAAGAATTGTTGGGGAAATTGAAAAACAGGGAAAGAGTACGGAGTGCATTGGGTGTTGACCACCGAGAAGGATAATTGGGAGAGCCGATTGTTAGGAAACATAAGAACTGGTTAGAGAACAGTTGTATGTGACTGATTTGCCTGTGCTTTAGAACGGTTTACGCAATACATTGAATTCATTTATTTGATTGTACCTTATGCGATCACTTAAATAATAATCATGTTTACACGTAATTCCAAACCTTCCACAATTCTTTTATCATTGACATATCAAATGATATGTGTCAAAAATAAAAACCGAACTGTCAGAGACTACCATGTCTGAGTTCCTCTATCAATGTACTGCAATTGTTTGGACAACATTCTCCTTGGTCGATCCCTCTAATGTAGCAACAGATATGTTTCTATTGCGAATCCAAACGGGAATGCGTTCCAGAATTGCGCTGAAAACAAGGATAGTAGTAGGGTGTCGCAAATGGGACGTTATTCACAGCCGTTGATTCCTAGCCGTCTAATTCCATTCCTAGCGGTTGTCTCTGCGAAGTGTGAAACGACCGCTAGGAATGAAATTAGACAGCTAGAAATGAACGGCTGTCAATAACGTCCCATTAGCGACACCCTAGATAGTAGTCTTGTAAATTCGTGAAATTGCAACTCACTCTCTGTATTGCGGCACACAGTAGAATGTGGCTATGGGATTTATCGTGTAATGCAGAACAATGCACGAAAAGTAAATAGATATACCCACATTTACTTTAGTCTGCTAACCAGGAATACAGTGTGCTGGAAGTTAGTGGATTCTATTCGAAAAAGATGCAGGCACACTTCTAGCGTCACAAAGATTGCAGCCCCACTTGACATTATCGCTTGCAGAGTTATATTCTTAAAATTGTAGTTGTTGTGATGAGAATAAGAATTAGGTGTTCTCTAAAACTGTACATTTGTCGTCATTCTTCTCCGAAGCGCGGTTGTCTCAATCCGTGATAGTCGGCCGCGCGGCGAAGAAGAATCACGACAAATTTACCGTTTTTGAACCCCTGATAAGAAAACCTTTAAGAGCATATTCTTCATCCGTTTAGCAGTAGTTAATTTCATTGAAGTAGAAGCATTGCTTCTAAGATCCTGTACGATCAATTTTCGGAAGATGATCATTAGCTGAACATTTGCGATTGTTCGCATGTTCTGAAAGTGCAATACACTACAATCCAAATAACAGGCAATTCTAGTATATATACGGCGTAAATAAATCCAATTTCGAGCTTTGTGATATCGGCATATCCTTAAGACAGTCAAAAGTTTTCGGGGAATTGGTGTGGAAGTACCTGTTACAATGCCGCGGTCAGCATTTACGATGCAATGTGATTCCTTGAGAATTTCCTGAATCTCATTGGGCGACGAACGATTGTCAGCCTGTTTCAACTGGTACAAGCGTGATAATTCACTTTGCAATGCGAGAAAACTTACTGCAATTAGGAAGAATGGTATGAGAAAGGCATAAACAGCAAACATGCAGCGGTAGATTCTCGGGTGAATGCTTACAAGGGTACGATATCGAAACACGAACATCTCCGCAGTCATTAACAATGCAAAAAAGTAGAAAAAGAGCTAAACACAGCTTTCGACTGCTGATAATAGATGCCGAATGCACTGTAAATACGTATAAATAATGGCAGGCAGCAGCTGAGTGCCAAGTGCAAATTCCCTCTGAGACAACGATAACGGATGATTGAGAACAGACAGATCGTCTAAATAAAAATAATAAATAGTTCAAGTTAATCTGAATCTCAACCTCTGAATAGCTAACACGTTGCAAATACTACAGAGCAGCTCTGCGAGCGTTTCATGAAATATGAAGATACCGTAGTGTATCAGTGTCCGGGGAGTTTTCAGAAGGATTGTGATCAATAGAGTGGTGTTAAGAATTATGGCCGAAATCCCGATAATATAGCGAAAAATGATGACTGTTGGTGTAGATGACGATTCGGCCAAGTAAATCATAATGACATGGGCAGATTATGGTGAAACAATTCTCATGGGAAAGCGAAATGTAGGGGAATTGCACGGAGTACAGTGGGGGAGTAGGCTGTCTATGGTCTCGTTGTTGACGACCTGGACATATAATTGGGACAGCCTTAGGAAACATTTAATGGAACTGGTCAATGAACAGTTGTAAGTGACTTATCTTCCCTTTTGCACTCCTAGAACTCTTTGGTCAATGGTTCTTTAACAGTGACCACAAATCATTAATCGTTGGCTTTCATTCATTAAGGCCTTTCTCTACCATTCTCGGTATTTGTAGCACTGCGCTTACTCTGGTCTAGAGACCGCAGCTCATGATTTTTCCATAATTTCAACTTACAGTACTCCGCCCGATTTTTTTTGCAATGAGCTTAATGCAGTGAATATCAAGCAATGATATGATAACCATGTACTATTTGTGCCAAATAAACGAAAAATAGACCTAAAAATCCACCTTATAACGATAGCAGACAACGATAGCAGCATTCTCAGTGCAGTATTGCAAACTCCTGCAGTATTGCAAACTGATAGGTTACGGTAGGTTGATTTTTCATGAACATTTTCAAGCGTTTTTGAGTGTTAGTAATTAATTTACGTATTTTATTTCTTCGTAATTCGAATGAGCGCCTTCGATTTATGGGGAAGTGTCGTGGTTTCAGAAGTTTTTGAAACCTCGGTTCAAAAAACTTTACTTTTCTGCTCCCGTCTCATGATTCTCCTGTTTGTGCTTGTCTCTCTTGACAAGAGCGTGCGTTTTCCATGATTATGCATCGCTCGAAAGCAAGTATCTATGATTTGTAGCATTCTCTAGAGCGGAGAAGTCAGTATGGAGGTGGAAGCGAAAGCGGAACTCGACACTGAGGATGCCTCTCAGAGGTTCATTGAAGGTTGGTCTCGCTGTCTTTCTTATTTCGAAGTACGGCACCTGTTATAGTTAGTGTTAGCAATGATATCTAATGGTATAGTACTTGTTCAGTGTAGATTCAATTAAAATAAAGTAAATTGACTCCAACAGTATCTTCTTTTGAGCTTGTATCAGAAGTTCAGAATTGCTTTGGAAACTTTTTCACTGGTTTTTAATCCAGTTAAAGTGTATTGTTTTCCAATCCTCCTTATTCAGGAGTAAGCAACGAAGTGACAGTGGCTGTGGCGACTGCCATCGTTCTCATCGCTACCGTAATCGTGTACTACAGAAAGTTCAAGAGGTTAGATGATGGAGCAAACAAATGGAAATGGTCCACTTCAGTCGTCGTTCGGTCGCCCCTCTGCATCCGGAGATGGCGGCGGCCGTTGAAGAGTACAGAGAGGTTAGTTGTTCGGCGAAAGACAAGAGCGCCATAGTGGTGAAATGGACGCTTGCGTCATCATTGTTTTCTAACGGCGCAAGAGTCAATTTCACCATAATGACGCTCATGTCCATTGCCCTCTTGTGGAGTGTGATCTCTTCTGTTGTTTACCAAAGCACACACACGGTGTTCTCTTGTCAGGTGCTCTCTCGCGTGAACGCACCACTGCCCGATGACGAGGGCGTCAGGGTAAGTACAGTACTTTGAACTTTCCGTCTAGGACGCACGAGTTGATGGTTGATCGAGTTTGTAGTCACGCTCGGACAGTTATGATATCATTCCTAGATTATAGGGAAATGCAAAGTAGAAACACAATATTGTAGCAATCTAACTGGCTGATCAATTCAAATAATCCTGTCATGTTAATTTGTTGATGATGGAAAATTGCGATGATTATCGATTCTTGTACGAGCTACGTTGTTTAGTAACACATTCGTCATTTGCAGTTGCTTATGGCTGGTCGTGATCGCAACGATGGCCTGTGTCCAATCTGCTTCGGAGAGGCCTCATTTGCTGTGCTCACCAACTGCGGCCATGCATTCTGCTGTAAGTTTAAAATTCCAGGGTTACTGTAGCCCTGATTACTGTAGATTTCTCACAGGTTCGTGCATCATCGGCTACTGGCGTCACTCCTCATCACCTCTCTCGCCTGTTACGTGTGCGGTGTGCAGGACACCGGTGGGTGGATACTGTAGGATAGAGTTGAAGAGGAATTACTAGAATTGACCATTCAAAGTTAAAGTGCGATGAAAATGAGAGAGGCAGGAATTCCTACCTCATCAGTGAGGAAGGAGTTGCCTCACTCTCATTCCTCCTTATCTCTTCTAGCAAGATCGGTCAGTATAATTTCCTCTTCCACTCACTATAGTCTATAGAGCTGAGAGACGATTACAAAGCATTGGCTACCGTATTCCAAGCAATTGCTAACTGAATAATTGCTCAGGTCACCATGCTGCTGCCCGTGCGATGGGAGGGAAGTGCGGAAGAAGAGTTGCAGGTTCGAATTCCTTTCCTGCCAAGATGTCTTACCGTAGTCTCGGCGGGAAAGTTAAACAGTATCTTTTTTCAGGAAGCGAATCTGCGTATCGACGACTACAACAGGAGATTCAGTGGGGAACGGCCGGTAAGGATATTCTTCTGTTTTCCCTAATCTCGTTCTGGATTATCAATTTTTTGTGGCGGTTTTGTGCTTTTGACATAGAGTTGCAATGAAAATCCACTATGACATTTACCGTAAAGTTGCTGGTGTTCGAAGGAACATTATGTTTTATGATCGATTGTTTTTGCAGTGGCTGGACGTTCTGTGGGACATGCCAGTGCTGGTGCCGTACATGCTGCAGAACCTCAATGCGTACACGGCAATGGTGGCTGTGTTCAGACTGAGGTCAGGGGGCAAACCATAATTAAATAATTATTTAGAAATATAGAGCTATTTAGTTACTTTGAAAAATCAGTTAATAGCGTTTGTTATTTAGAATAGAAAACCGAGTGATTTTAGCGTTAGCTAATCCTGTGAAATTGCTAAATGTTTCGTTTTGATACACTGGCTGGCGATGCTGGCTGAGTTCAGAATGCATTGATTGGGAGGTGAGAAAGACTAAAAGAGATTAGATTAGGTGAACGCACAACCACAAACAACAATCACTAGAATGCTTATCCTCATTCGGGTGAAAGGCTCGAGCGCCATGGACATTTGCGCCATAATGGTGACAGGGACACACGAGCCGTGATATGATGGCGCATCGGTCCATTTCATCATTAAGGCGCTATTGTCCATGTCGCCCATGTCTTTCACTCTCCCATGCATTGTGCCTAACCGATATCATTTTCATTTCAAGAGCCTACCTCACACTCATCCTGATCGGCTTGTACATCCTTCTACCCCTCGACATCTTCCCCGAGAGCATCTACGGATTGCTAGGTTCGTTGCCCAACATCCGATGTAGTCTAGTGGTTATGATTTGCGGCTCTCACCCGCAAGGCCCGGGTTCGATTCCCGGCATCGGAACAAAGTTTTTGCTTTTTGCAGGACTGGTCGACGACCTCTTCATCGTCTGCCTCGCACTTTTCTATCTCTGCATAACCCTCAGAGAGTACATGGCACACAGAGGAGAGGCACCACTTGTTGACTGAGGTACTGTATCGATTACTGTAACTATCGATCGTTTCCTAGGTTTCGAATAATTGTAGATATCGATCGATGGGTTATGATATCAGCCAGTATGTACTGTAAGCATCTGTGAATATTAATTTGGCCAGTATCACTGTAAATACTAAACACTCGAGTATTTGCTCAATCTTGCGACCCATTCAACCGTTTCACAATGCAATTCTTGAGGAATGTTGTTTATGATTACCTTTTTGTATAGAAACACAAAATTGATCTCTCGTGTATTCTGAGTTTCATCAAAAATGGGTATTAGTACTCTTAGGTTAACCCAAAGCGAAGAATCCTTATTGTACATTTCCGGTTTTGTTCTCAATTAATGAAGTGATGAAATTCCATAACAATAAAACTGCCACGCGTTGAATTTATCTTTATCGGTTATACATTGTTTACCATCCGTGTGATTATGCATTTTGGCGAATGAAAAAGAAAGAGCAGCATCGATTAGATATCAGTGAATACTTACAATTTGCTCAACTCTGCATTTTTGGAATCAATTTTGGAGTTGCCGTCTATTTTTAGTCTATTGGACTCTACGTATGCAATGACAGCGAAAAGGACACATAAACGCACGGCAAATGTGCAAACACGCATTGTATCATGTAAAAATAGGAGCAAAAGCGGAATTGATTTTAAAACACATTCCACATTTGACCTGTGCCCAAATAAACTTGGACTGAAAAAAGCACCTGCATACGAAAATTTATAAGATCACACAGCATTCCTTCTCTTTTGGCTCCTCTCCTGATGACTTCTCTTTATCCGCCTAAACTCCATCCCTTTACAGTATCCGCGAAAATACCGTATACCTTGCCGTTCGCTGCACCATTAGGTTGGGCTGTTTTTGTGTCGTGTGATAAGTTCCCGCTTTTACTGACCTAAATGGTTAAAATGGGTATTTGACAAGGACGAGACGAACCTTTTTGATCTCCTCTATTAGTGTATCCACACTTGGCCAGTCCCGTTGCCCTGTCTCCTCATCTTCAACATATTTGTAGTACACTCGACCGGGCTGAAAAATTGAATAACATGAAACAAATCAAATATAATAACATACTCTGTCAACAACAAGACAGCCTTGCTGTGAAGCGAAGAATACAGCTGCTTCACTTGTGTTATCGCCATCCCTGAAATGCATGTCCACTCTATCAGAAAAATAATAGAGCAAACTACTTCTTGTTAGATTGCTGCGACTTTGACCTCGACTCATCGCCGATTGTCAGTTCGACAGTCTAAAGTTCTGAGTTGCAAATCTGAAAGCCCGGAAAATGAGTACTCACGGAGAGTAATGTGCTCCATCCAGCTATTCGCTTCGCTCGCCTTCGGTGCGCTCGCAGTTCCGTCTAGACAGTAATTCGGTTTTCGTGGGAAAATGACAATAGTTTATTAGTTCCATACCTGCGCTTGGTTTTCATCGCAAATCTTCCGAAATGGCACTCCAATAAGCTTGAGGTAGCTGCCGCCTAAAGTATTGAATGCGATTTTCATAGATTATTTTCCTAGCACCTATACGACGCGACAATAAAGACATGTCTATGGACCACATCAAACTGTCTTGCGATATTGAGTTTGGTTTGTAACAAAGCAAAACAAGAAATACAACTCTTACAACGGACCTCTGGCTCCAATTGATGGGCCTCGCGTCAGAAGATGAGCCTCGCACCCGAGTGACCGTATCTCCTCCATCTTATTGTACAGTGCCAATATGTGCTGGGTAACCTCAGGAGCGGTAAACGTCCTGATCAAGGTCATCGATGTTGCCTTCCATTGTTCTTCTCACCTGATTATTGATATGAGGTAAACTTCACAGGGGGAATCCGCGACGAGGTACGCGTAGGGGCTTCGGTAATCTGCAAAAAGCAATCTTTTCACTTTCACGCTTTGATCTTTGCGCAATCTTTTCCTTTTGCATCTGCACCATATCCCGTATCTGATTGTTTTTGCTGATGGTGATATGAGATTTGTCCTATCCAGGAGAAAGATCCTTCGAGAGAAATACAAGAACCGATGTCTCCCACTCAGTTGAGTGGGTGAAAAAGTAAAGCTCAGATGCATTAGTGACGGACGCGCAAATGTCAGACCATTCTTCTATGAGAAGGTCAAAATAATACATAACTCAAATCACAACACACACAAGAACCTTTTCGGTTCTTTTTCCAGAAAAAACGCTTATTCGTAATGTTTGAAGCATAATACCATTGACGGGTACGACGTTGCTCGATGGTCCGATCTTCTCATCGATCGTAGCATCGATTTCATCCAAAAACGCGTCCCACTTAGCAGTGCACTCGGAGAACTCGCGCATTATGAGGGCTGACAATGAGATACTATCCATTAGAAGTTTCTGATTGCTCTAAAACCGGATTCAGAATCCCCCTTGAGCCTGTCTATGGATTGATCAAAATCCTGCATGTTTCGCACCTGAAATGATGCCTCGAAATAAAAAAAGTTGCATTGTCAACTTGCCTGTAGAATCTCGAAAAGATTCGCCACCTCAACGCTCATTTCCATGGTCACAAACCGATTTTGGAGGTGGTTCACGGCAAAAATACAAACTGATTCGGACATTTTCTGAACGATTGGGGATTCATTAGCCAATCCCCTGGGAACCGAACCTCTTTGCTGTCTTTGATCTTACTCTCCACATAGGAAATGAAGGTACGGAATTGGTCATTGACGTTGTCCTGCGACAGAACAATTTGTGACTGCGATTACATGTGGGGCCTACTTGCAGCATCGTAGAGTATCCATCATACGGGATGACGATGACTTGCTTCACCTGCAAGAATGAGGACAACTAGTGAGGAAGACCAAAAGTATACAAACAAATAATTAACAACATACAACATCGTACTGCAACTTCGCTTCATACCTCATTGGGCGCTTGTTCTTTTTTCTCATCATGTTTCGCTTCCTCCTCTTCTTCGGGGAGCTTCTCCTTCTCCTTCTCGCTCATTTTTACCTGTGCTTGCCACGTCGTTGCACTATTTTCTGCAAACAAGCTACAAAGAAATAATTCTGATAAAACGAGTGAACAATAACTGAGCTATAGGCATTTTCGCGACAACAATGAAGTGGAAAGAGCATCTACACATTCTCAACAGAGCTCAAGGGTATATTGGAACACTGGCGACTATCGTTTGCCCTCGTGGAACACTTCTAATTTAAACCAGGACGAAACTGCCAAACAGCCAGGTGTTCTTGTTCGGGATCAAACCACTAAGACACTCGCAAGGAGAAAAGCGAAAAAGAATGGTATCTGGGGCAATCAATAACAATAACTCTATGTGCACAACGATAATGCAGGTGGAAACGATAATAGAGAAATACAAATTGTATCCCATGAGGGAATGATTTCCACGCACTGAGAGTCTGGGGACATGGAGAAATAAATACATGATGTGATTCATGGTGCATGATGTCTGTGTGATGTGACTTTAATCAAAGCCAACTTGCGCCTGAAGTTTTTCAGGTCATAAATGATCGTAGAGAATCAAAGACGTTAAAACGGCGACGAATTTGAATTGCAGCGTTCGTTTAATGAAATCTCATTTAAGAAATGGGTCTGTGGATGGTATGAACTGCATCCATTTATGTAGATATAGACAACCAAGAACAAGTCGTTTTTATGAGACTCCGAACAACGGATTTGATTTTGTAGGTTGGCTAGACTTGGTCTAGGAGACGGAATGATTTGTATTCATATAGAGATGCATGACAAGCATAGTGCACCGCATTGAGGTGACACTGCCGTAGGTATTCGAACCCTTCTTTTTGTATATGTCACCCTTTGATGAGCAAGAAGCCAAGATAGACAGCAAAAGGTCAGTGTTATTGTCACTGCTAGCGAGAACATTTCCCTTGTGACGAAGATACACATCACCTTTGGGGGGCTGCAGTTCACTTAAGGGTAAGAGTTAGCTGCAAGAGTGAAAGGGGATGACAAGTCTCGTTTGAAGAGAAGATGGAACAACAAGGAACTCCACCGAGAGTTCCGAGCGCTTCCATAGCTTGCTGAGTTGCTAAGCGGAGCGCTTCAGGAGTTCATAGACCATGGAAAGGCAATCAGCCACGAGGCCATCAAGAATGAACGAGCTCTACTGACGCATGTCAGAAGGTGCTTAGAACCATGAAGAGGGGAACCACATTGGGAAGCTCATCCATACACGCGATACGGACATTCCCTTCCAGGTGACAATGAAGGGTGAAAGACGGTCATGCACATTTGCGCCTTAATGGTGAAATAGGCGCACTTGCGCCTCGAACGTGATGTGTCCAATTCACCATCATAGCGCAAATGTCCAAGGCTCGCTTGTCTTGCAACCGACCAGAAACCAATGCAATGAGGGCAAATAGAGAACGAGGCAGCCTTCAATGGTCGGATTCCAGCAATTCATCAACTCGAACAGCCATGATGGTCGGACGACATAAACAATACCACAACATGCCTTCCTTCATCGGAACCAGACCGGCACAGCAAGGCTCTTAATCATTTCTCACTCCCTCCCACACTCCCATGTACCATGACAACAAACGATACGATCAAAAAGTAGCAGCCGCCAGCCATATCCATCAGCCACACAAGGGAGAAATCCACGATAACAGCCGAGAGGAGAAGTGTTTTCCATTATAGGACGAATGGGAGAGGGAGAAATGGTTCTCTTGAACGAGTCCGCCCCGAGAGCTACTCCAATTCAGAAGAACAGGTGAAAAGCGGGCCGGGCTGAGAAGCTGAGACTGAGCTGCTGTCCATACTTGGGCAGGATTCGTGTTCAATTTTTTTCCTGCAGGGTGCCTCCAATTAAAAGTGAGGGACTCGTACCTATCGCGAAAATTTGCCAATTTCAACTACAAAAATTGAAACGTTTCACTCTGCAGAGTGATTTCGTTAATTTTGACGATTCTGCTGCTGCTGCTGGCTGATTTGGATTGTGTTTATCTCCGCGGCTCGAAAATGGGAAAAGAAGCGAAAGGTCGCTGACGGATACAAAATGGTGTAATGGGAAAATGCATGGTGAAAAAAGCGTCGAGAGGACTAGAATGAGTTTTCGGAGCCACTACTCACGCACTGCTACAAATTGGCCACTGAAGCCAAAGTGCATTTGACAAAACAAGGCCCATCTAGACCGCGACGAGAGAACCAATATAGCTTTTTCAAGCGCTTATTCGAAGATCGAAGTTAAGCACGGTCGATTCGGGAAAAATGAACATGTTGGCACCAGAATTAGCAGTGATTTTTGATTACCGTAAAACAGATTGTTGAGTAGTTAAACATCTTTATGGATAAAGTGCGTTCATTGAACATCATTCACAATCTATGATACAGCCACCCGCTAACTGTTTCTTACTATACTGCACAATATAATTTACGAGAAAAAGCACAAACGATTTGGTACTATTATGTGCATAATAGATTCTATGTACACAATTATGATGTGATATTTGCATGAAAGAATGCGGACATTTTCTGCTCTGTTCATTTTCCATTATCTCACTAATCAGCATTGATATTAGTGAAAGCATTGGTATGCGAGCTACGTTGCACAACATGGAATGAAGTATTGTTCGTGGGAAAGTTTGAAACAGTTGTTGACCGGGTCGACTACCGTACTCCTCTCAATTGAGCATGGTATGGTCAGTGAAGATGTTCTTTCTCTGCTCCTCTACCTTCTTCATCCATCTGTTTTGCTCCGCTTCCACACGACCAAGAACGTCTGAAAATCACGAATGTGACTCGATGGAACAACCTTAGTCCCCAATTCTTAAAGTAGCATACGCACACTACGCAGGGTTATCATAATGAGTCCCTAACGCATAAGGCGAACATTTACATGAAACGTCTGATCAAATCGAAAATTGAAATTGAACAAAAAAAATTTCCCAATCTTATGGCTCGTTCATATCTCGAGTCATTTCTCTTTCGCCCGTTCATTTTCCACGCGAACGAGAAGAGAAAGAGAAATGACATTTCGAAATTTGAATTCGCGCGCAAACAGTTTTTGCTCCATAACTTCTTTTAATGGCATTTCTATGAAATGTGCAAAACAGTAAAGTTTGTCTACCAGGTGAGCGCTACAAATTTACTGCTGAGGACAAATCTCTGGATTCAAAGGGAAAGGAGATAATGAGGGCCAAATGAGGGGAGGGAGAGGTTAAAGGGGAGAGGGGGCTTTCTCTTCTCTCCTCCTCTCTCCCTTCTCTCCTTTAGCCTCCCCCTACCGTTCTTTTCCCCTCATTATCTCTTTCCCCGTTGGCTCCAGAGATTTGTCCTCAACAGTAAAGTTGTAGCTCTCATCGAGTAGAGAAATATACTGTTTTGCACATTTCATAGAAAAGCCATTAAAAGAAGTTATGGAGCAAAAACTGTTTGCGCGCGAATTCAAATTTCGAAATGTCATTTCTCTTTCTCTTCTCTTTCGCGTGGAAAATGAACGGGCGAAAGAGAAGGAAAGAGAAATGACTCGGGATATGAACGAGCCATTAGCTAAACGTTTTATCAATTTTTAATTTTTGATTTGCTAGGCGCAGCGAGGTGGTATGAGGTAGCCGAGCGTTTACTCCCTCATCGAGTGAACTCGAATGATATATGGAATGTGGGTGCAGTTGCACGTTTGAAAGATTTTGAAATACACACGAGCTTGCGCGATTGCGCGGTTTGCGAAATCCTTCAAATTCCCTAAATCTATTTCCCAAACATCGAGTGAGTAAATAATATATGGGCTGAGGGATTAAGGACACTTTTCAGTTTATATGCATATTACAGAGATATAAGGGAATGTCCACTCACTTCCGGGCGTTCTCGCCCTTACTCCATCATCCGAAGAGGTTCCAGCAATGTCTACCGATGAAGCATCATTCACTGCTGAAAAGTCACGAGTTTGACCCAGTTGAACTACCGACTACAGATCCAAAAGTTAAAAAAACTCACGTTGATTGCTCGAGAAGATGTTCGTCTCTATCTCGTCGCTCTGCTGGCGGTAACCGAAGCCAGTCGCTGCTGCAAAGGTTATATTGCAAGTCTGACCCAATTGGACTACCGTACCTTGCGAGAAGCGATTCTTTCTGAGCATCGGATCCAGGAACATCAGAAAAACCATGTACACAACGAGCAGTGTGATGAGACACATCACGAAGATAACCACCACCTGAATAATTCAAACTACCGCGTTGAAATTTGGATTTTTAAAAATTTGGCGGGAATGTTTTAGCGTACCTTGAGCATAACCGTATTCCTCGATTCATGTCTGCAGTCGCAGTTCGCGAGGAAAGCGTCCATGTGCACATCATCAATGATATTCGCCACCTCCTTCTTCACCACTTGTGTCGGGTTACTGTAGTTGTGTTGTTATTGATACATTTTTTAAAAAAATACATGGGGTGTTTTCGGGACAAAATCAGTATTGTGGATACCACAGAAAGAACGATTACATTTTATAGCTATATAAACAAAAATATAAAAAAGCTGCCAAGACTAAATAACTTTGCTTTGCAGATTCTTGTCACAGTAGCGTTCATGTTTAGGTGGAAGAACAACAAGCACCACCAGAAAACGTACCACAACGACGGATTCATGTTGGTCATCGTGTAAAATCTCCTGTGATTGTCGTCCTTCGTCGTCTGATTCTCGCCCGTAAAGAACCTGAAGTGAGTCGAATGAATAAGGCGAAACCGTAAGACTCCAATCATACAAGTGCATAATCATAGCTAATTCACGAAACCATCTTGCGAAAATTATTGAGACCATCCTGCAAGGCGAAAATGGTCATTTTAGCATTAGAATCGATTTTCGTTATGGGAACCCTGCAAATCACGGTGATAATCCTCCAGGGTCATGCACGAAGCCTGCCCATGGTTCCAATTCATCTACCGTATACTCACATCGTGTTGGGACATACGCATCTGCATCGAGTGTCTTCGAAGTTTGCCTCGGCATCCGTGGTCGGTAGCCAAGTGGAGAGGCAAACGAGAAGAAAGAACGAGGGAAGTAACATTGACTAGAAGTGAATTTATGTATTTTTCTTACAGCTAAAATGACATAATCTACAAGGACTTTAGCCGGATTCATGTATAAGAGATACATACATACATACACTGTATCCAAGTCTTTGAAGATGTGGTCACATCATCTTTTTGAATTCACACTCCTTCAGTGCTGAAGAAGCCCTTACAAGTATGAAAATCGGTTGTAAACCGATGAAGTTGGTTTAAAAAAACAATATTCCGATGAAATGCTTTATTCAACGATGTGAGCTTTTATGGAACATTCCTGTGGTACAGATTGATGTACAGTTGATATTACTCACAGAGGAGATATGAAACACGAGATAAAGCACCGCTGAGCTATGAAATGAGTAGGAAAAACCGTTGATTAATATGGATATTATAAGGGGGAAACGAGATAAGTTGAGGTCTGAGGGAGAACCACAAAATTGAATAATAATAAAAAGCTTGGAATGATACGAAAATCATCGCGAGAGATCAGTACTTGCGTAGTCAAATGGTAAAAGTGCACAAAAGTGGAATTGTGTGAGGCTAAGAAAGCAGCGAATAAAAACAGCAAAAGTAATAAAATGAAACACTCAGCTAAGCACATTCAAACTATACAACAACTAGGACAATGTTGAAATTTCGGTGAAATTTGATGAAACGAGTACTTTCAACGTTGCCCTACTCCAAAATAGTGGTTAAAGGAGCTGTAGCACGAACATTTTCGAGTATAGGGTGAAAGTTTAGATAGATAGGGACAGACATGAGAAGTCGAATGACACCATTCCCATGTTTCACAAATGATTCTGCGACGTTTGGTGAAGCTCGAAAGATACTGGGTACGGTAGATAACGGGGTGGGGAAGAGGTCGAGAGACAAGAGGACTGATGAGAGACAGACATACAGCGATCTATCATTGCCAACCCTATGTCTCGTCTCTCTCGGGGAAGGGGTCTATGGTAGAGGAGAGCGCGTGGGAAGAAGAGAGAGTACAGAGAAATCAGACAAATTTATTGACACCTCATTCTTGTCGTGGTAGGAGTCAAACTGTTCAAATATGAATATTTTGAGATTGCATTTAGAACCGAGGAAATTTTTTTGTGATGTAATAGCTATGTTTCTATGGTGGAAAGACACTAATTGATCGATATAACCGAAAACAAAGTTCGTGATACAGCTCCTTTAATATTCATGAATCAGTTGGGATTGCTAGGAGAAACGAATAAATGAATGATAGGAATACCATTCGTCTTGTTATACAGATAATCCTTTCCTACTGCGAGAGCTCATTTTCCCCATCCTTCTCCTCCTCTTCCTCCTCGTCATCCAGAAGGTTCAGATTGAAGGGAATAGGGGCAGTTCTTCTGAAAATCCATCTTCAAAAGCATCAAAAATACAATTTGCGAACCTTCTCTTCTTCTGATCCTCCTTGAGCTCGGAAGCAATGTTGCACGCGTAATCGTCGTAAATCTGCAAAAACCTTATTAATTAACAACCAAATAGAATCGGGAACGGGACATTTTGAAACGGCAGTTTTGGGAATTTTTCGTACTCCTCCCAAATGGAAAAAAGTTCCAAAATGTCACTTTCCCTATAGAATCACGGACAATAATCATACAAGACCAGTAGTAATAGACAAGAAGATGTAAGGTCTGACCCTCTTGTCATCGAGTGGATTAATCTCGCTTCTCTCTGAGGGAGTCCTCATTCCTTCCTCCTCCCATCCACGCTTCCTGCTAACCTGTTCTGAAAGCAAAGCTTTTTATTATTCGTGTAAACCAAGTCAATTTCGTACTACGTACTCTCTCATTTGCGTGCTATTTCGTCAGTGTTTTAATAGATTTCAAACACAATTTATATAAACTGACTTTCAACTCCGTTTGCATGAATAATAAGTGTAAAAATGAATCAGGACTTCTTTCCCAAACAACAGGTGCAAAATAACTGCGGGTAAGCTGAAATGTACTAACTCTTTGAAGTGAGCTTCTTCTCCTTTCCGGCTGCTTTGGCAGGCCTGCCACGAGTGACTCGACCATCAGACTTGGAGAGATCACGATCGAGGAGGGGCTCTAAGAAGAGGTTATTTTGATGAGACGAACGTGCTCTTTTTCCACTCAATCTTGAGCTAGGTGAATGAGGGATAAACCTATTCAATTCAAAACCTATTCTGAGAAAAATGCAACGATCGATGAGGTACAGATAGAATGCAGAGTTTAAAAAGTATTGCATATTGAGACCAGGAGTGCCCACTACACCGATCCCCAATTCAGTTTTGTGAGGGAAGGGGGTCTAAATTTTCATAAAAAGTTACGAGGGAGGCCCGTTTTCATTAGTTCTGACAGGCAATGTTTTCCAATCTAGATGATTATACGGTAATTTTATTACACGTATTTTTTCCACTGGCTACAAGGATATTCATTGATTGATCTCTACAGTAACGAGAAACTGACTGAGAATAGCCTTCTTCTGTTCAGGAGCTATGTGCTTGAGGACGTTCATCTTGAATTCCATCTGTTTCTGGAAGTCCACCCAACTCTCGAAGAGAGACGCCTTGCGGGCACTAAACAATACATTTATTTTAATAAAAAAATTTTAGCCTACATTATGTTGAAAATTCTTGCCCACATACAACCATTATAAATCCAGCAAAGAAAATCATAAGTTCTAGAGCTGGCAGATGGGCAGTGAGTCACGATCATTCCTCTCAACAGGAACTACTGCGCGGTCTAGGAATGATCGTGAGTGATCGTGGGGAGAACATTTGAATATCATTCTCCCTATCGCGTGATCGTGAGAGGGCAAATGATCGTGAGATTTCAAACGTAGTTACAAACTCTTATGTGAAGGAAAATCAATAATATATCAGGCTAAATAACATGTTTATCATTCAAAGACAAGTAAAGCAATGGAATAACAACGATTTACAATGGGAAACCATACGAAAACGACAACTATGAATCTTTCTTAACATATTTTCCTCTCTTAGCTGGACGTTCTACCATTTCGAGCTTAGTGCGACGCTTGCGCGTATTTACCGCTGACTCTTTCTCAACGTCGATCATAGTATCCACCTGTCCAGACTGAGAATGCATGTTGTCCCATTCTTTCTGCACTGCATCTGCGACCGCTGCATCTTCCTCATCCTCCCCATCGGTCTCTTCATCGTCTTCAATTTCACAATCAGGGCTGCGGGAAACAAGTCGTACTGCTTTTACGGGTTCAACATCGAGCGACCTCAAAGTTTACTATCATTTTTATTAGATACGCATTTTACCTTCTGTTTGGGACAGTGTTGGCTGAATACAAGAGGCAATTTTCTGTTTTCTCCCCACTCAGACTTCCTCTATAATTTACGTCATAAATTTTATAATTACAAATTACGAAAAACACACTTGT
>JACMIF010000240.1:27686-49258 GCA_014805445.1 Diplogasteroides magnus | reverse complement strand
ATCAGGGAGCACTCTTGAAAATGGTGGTCAAGTTCATATATTTCTGATCATATTTCGATTCTCTATTCGTGTGCTTTTATATTCCACCAATAAATAATTCTTTATGCATGATTTTATATGAAAATAGCACTTTTTTACTCCACAGGTGGTATGTCTTGAAAATCAAGTGGTATGTTTCGGACCCTTAAAAAATCAGGTGGTAGGTGCTAAAATGGACCACTATTTAATCTATGAATGCACGTGAATGGGGCAATGCACGCGTACGGGGCAATGTATTGTGCACAATGCACGTTAATGGGACAATGCATTTTGCGGATAACTGACAATCTTGCAGAGGCTCTGTTCGGGATCTTCCAATGTCTTGCCGCTTTTCATGGGGTACCACAAGCTAAATACTGGATCAACGTTGCAGAATAATTATAATTACTCTTGTGACTTCCATTGGTAACCCATCCACAGCCGAGTGTTACACAAGTCCATCGCGCAAGTGCAGCGAAGATAACGCATCCCGTTTGCATAGAAGGCCTGAAGCATTGGTAGCTTGTCATTTAAATCCGTAATTATTCAGTTTATTTTTTTTAAACCTTCATATGGTTTTACTGTAACTGCTAACTATTGTTGATGCTGTCTGCATTCGAACTTTATAAAAAATTCATGCATCTGCTTGGGAAGAGTAGTAGTGTATGGGCCCCATAGTACGGGGTATATCAGGGGAGTTACCCATTCTCAGGAATCACCATTCGTTCTCATATTCGAAAGAACGTTGAACGTTGCAATATTTCGACGTGAATAATACCGTACATCGCATGTGGACGATGCTTTGCGTCTTATATCAGACGTCTCAAGGCGCCGCGGGAAGTCGCATCCGCGTCCAACGAACTGTTTCTGCCCGTCCGGGTCCATGATGGTGTAGTAGCAGATCTGACACGAGGCATGCTCCTATTGAACTGGCCGCGACGCGTCTAGTCACGCGTTGCGGTTGACGGTTTCACCTGTTTCGGATCACTGCAGGTCGCAATGACATTGCTCTCCTTCATCGCGTAGCACTGTAGGGCATCTTCAGGCGGCTTCAGAGAGTGCACCTGGAAATTTCAAACGAAATTAATTGTTTTTGTATTAGGTATCTGTAATTGAGAATTAATTTAATTTAACTTCAAACACGCACTTTCCAAACGACGAGAGCCACGAAGAACAACGAGAAGATGAAAGGGCGAAATGTGGACATGAAGACGAAGCGACCGTCTTGGACAGGCGAAAACGAGTGAAATAAACGATAAATCCTAGAAAAATGGAGATTTGGCTTTCGTATGCATATGCGAACTCATTCCTCGTCATTCTCACTCTACTGCCTTCCACCGAACGGTCTCCTCTCTTCACGCTCTTCTTGACTCACCTCCCCCATCGGTTGGCCCTACTGGCAGGAAAATATACTGATTAAAGTTAACGATAGCAGTTATCACATCAGTATAAATTATAGCAGTTATCTGTCCCGTAATGAGAAAATGGTCAAAACGAGATTCAACGATGGTTGCTACGAAACTGTCTTTCATCCATGATAATCCAACAAACTGCTGTATTTCCTGTTTCTCGTGATTCTTCTATTTCATTCAGTTGTATTTCTCTGTATGCTTATTTGTATTCAAGATCTATCTTCATAATGTGTCCGTTTTTTTCCAGCATGAAGCCTCTTATGCACCTGACTCTTATTCTCACTATTCTCTTGGTCGCCTCTCCATCTTCGCTCAAAGTGACTACTCAATCGAAGTTTATGTGCGAAATCAACAAGGTGGGCCTCGTAAAAACAACAAATAATGGCAACTGCTTGAAGTGTTTTGAAAATCCAAAGTATTTAGCTGCTTTCAAATGCTCCCTTGAATTCGAATTGAATTGAATGAATTTGAAATCGTCTACAGCATAAAATCATTATTGGATTGTGCCATGAGAGTCAAATATTTCAGATTTGCTATGTTTCGGGCAAATGCCTCGGAATGGCGGACGATCGCAAATTGATTCGTGTCACTGAACGATTTGATATGAGGGCCTGCACCATGATTGTGACTTTTAGGTGAGTGCATTAATGTGAAGTAAACGCGTGCATGTATGCCCTCGTTGAAACATAAACAATATATGTTATTGGCGTCCAGAGAAACGATCAAACTGGGGGTCCGTACTGCTATTTGATATTCGGACTCTGAGCATTCTTAAATCTATGCGCTATTTTTTTTCGTTTCCCTGAGAAAACCTTTTGAATTAAATTCAACAGCGGTTTTCGCGATGATGGTAGAGAGTCTCACAAAGATGCTATGTGCTATGTGCATGGAAGGATAATTGTTAAGAGGGTCCTGAAATGACTAAATTGCATCTTTAGCCCTCACAAGAAAGGATCAGCATGGGTGAAATTGCTGTCTAAAGTGGAAAACGCCGATCTATTCACACTGAACATTGGTGCAAATCACGTCTACACATGCACAGGTTTGACGAAACGCTAAAGTGCACCACGAATTGTGTTGTTCGATAAAGACGAGTGTGATTTTAAAAATATTTTCTTGGTTTTCTAGTGATATATTATATCTAGTCTGTGTAGTTCATTTTCTTTAAGGAGAGAAATTCGGCGAAAAAACCGATGGTGGACACGTTGTGTGTCGAATGAACGTTGGCATCAATGGAATCGGAATTAAGCTGAAATCTGGAAATGTTTGGTCAATTAACAGTGCTGACAACATCACAGCCCTGCTGCATAAATTACGTAAGCGTAGGAAATAATAATGGTTCATTTATGCTAGCCAGGCAAATGACTTATTACTTTGAGTTAAGAATTTTATTTAGTAATATGTGCTTTTATGTTTGCTGTCAGATACGTTATATTTAATTGCGAGAATCTTCGTGACAAACTACATTTTTCTTCAGCTCAGCGATGTCTCATCGGAGAATTTGAGCTGAAGAATGTATGTGAGACTGGGAGGAGATGCGAGAACCCTGTTAGTCTATTTTTGATTCAAAACATGATGGCCTAATCGAAACTAAATACAATTATAGAAATCATATTTAAAATATACTAAAAATATATTTAAAAAATTCAGTCCCTGCACGATGAAAACATGGCCCCTTCATGTTTCGGAGGAGAACTTGAGTAAGTTTTTATTCCCTGCCCAATCCCCAAGCGAGCTTGTCGTCCTCTGATATCTCGGACTTTTTCTCCCAAAAATTACGCATTTTCATAATAGAAACAATAATTTTTAAATAGTGAGAACAGAGCTGAATACGTTCACTCATAATTATCTGGTTGAATAAAGTAAATTTCTTTAGGATACTCCGAAACAATTCGTGGACGCCATTGCCGGATGACAGCATCTATTGCGAAGGCGATCAATGGACGGTTATTGTATGATTTCTGATTTTCAAAGAAATTTAGGCCACTGTGGCGGTGTATATTGTAATATATTGCACCCATTTCTTGCATTTTCTATAACATTTAATTTTGGGATTCAAGAGAGCAAAAAAACTCAATTTGTTAGATTTACTTTATATATTGCATTATTAAATTTAATCCTAATTGCAGGAAGAACGCACTCCGGTCAACGGAACTTCAACGGAATTGCGCTGCTTGATGTATCCGAGGATAGTGAATGTGGACCCGCCTGGAGCACTTCTCTATCGTGTACGAATATTGTGGGAAAGCCATACACATGAGAGCCGCTGTTCTGCTCGATTCTCTCAAGTAGGAATGTTGTGAAAAATTCATACACAACTAGCCGAGAGCACATTTTCTGCTTATCATTGACCGATGACACCAGGCAGGCAAAAACAGACTTATGGCACAGTGCTGATGATTTTTAATGACCAATGAGCCTCTTAAACTTAACCGAAAAGGTCAACGTAGTATTTTCGATTAGATTTTTATTATTTGAAAAAATACAATGGAAAATCTTTCAGGAGGATTTGAATTCTTCAATGGGATTCATCAACGCATTGGCCATCATCCTCCTACTCCTCGTCTTATTGATGACTGAACCCTGAATTGACCATAATAACCAATGCTTCTATCTCGAAATGGGTCTGGCCATTCAAAGTCTCTAAAGACACCGGAACATAATGGATAAAACTTGATTCCCTGATTCTGGTTAACGGAAAGCGATGTCACAAATAATAACCGATGATTTTATGCATCCAAACTGAACTTATCTATAATAGTACGCTCCTGATGTACTTGATGAAAATGTTCTCTCTCCCATTTTATCGTTTCTCTGCCCTCCCCTTTTATTCTGGATACGCTTGAACTGTATACAGTGCACTTGTGATTCAAGGATACATATCTAATTATCACATGAGATTGAATTCTGCCATATCAATCTACGACCGCAAATATTTAGTACTGTTTGATTGGTTGGTGGCATTCGAATGAGATTATATAGTGTTTTCTCGGAAATCCAACGCCTAGGCTGCAATTGCTGCGTATTTACTGCATTAGCGTGTATATGACTTTTTCTTGGCATACTATCCACAAGTATTACGCATCCTAACTGAACTGTTGTTCTAGTCTATTTATCTCACAGGTGAAAGATACTCCGTAACTACGAAATAGCATGTAAAAATGAGAGACCAGGGTGGCATCCAAGTGTGAGACGGGTACTAGGAATAACAGTTCAGATAGGATGCATAATAATTCACCAGATTCCCCTTCAAGGCGCATGCGTTTGATAGGAGAAGACATTTACTCCTATCAAGAACTTTATTGTAAATAATTTGCAATTCTCATTTAAAAAAACTGATATCCTATACTTGCGATAGTGATAACCGAAAAATGGTCGTCCATCTCAATCATATCTCATACTACGGAAACATGTGCGCTTGTGCTAAAATTGTGAAATACCCTTTTGATCCGTGAATTCAACTGACGACTAATGTTCAATGAAATCACGAACTAGCATGCAAATTATAGAGTGCACAGTCGCCAGCCACACGAAGCGTTCGAAGTACGAACTTTGTGATTAGTTTATGACAATGGTTTATATCTATTAATAGTAAGAACAATAATAAATGCGCCGTCAGAACAGATGTTTAATGATGGATTCATATTTACTGTGAAAACCACTTAGGCAGTTGCATCTGGTTGTACTGAACTCTAACAGACTCAATTACCAAGATTCGAGTCTCGTGCGAGTTTGTCTTATTAGAGACTCTTTCGATTATTGAATAGGGAGTTAGAAATTATGTTTTATTTGATTTAGCGATAGACAGTAAGGACGTGGAAGATACGAAAACATTTAAAATATATTTTTTGTGTATGATACATTGCATATTATTATGCATCCTAACTGAACTGTTACCCAGTCTATTTATCCCACATTTGAAACATATTCGGTGACGACGAAATAGCACGTAAAAATGAGAGACTTCGGCGGCATATAGTTGTGAGACGCGTACATACCAGGAATAACAGTTCATATGGGATGCATAATACATCATTTTCCAATGAACTCAAAGCAGCGGCTGAATGTGTTCCTACCGAAAATGTTTTATGGAATTCTGCAATCCATTTCTTATGTTCTTTGTTTTATTATGCAAATATGTATTTAGAATAGTGGTAATTTTAAGCACCTATGCCTCCGCATCCCATCCTCACACTCATTCACTACGCGCTGACGCTCACCGGGATTGCATTCAATTCCATCCTCGTCTTCCTCATATGGAAATACACGAATAAGATACTCAGGTAACTGTTACTTAACAGATAAGGCAAGCAAAATTACCCGATTGAGTTCATTATTTTCGTAATGTCTCAAATGAATCGTTTACGTCGTATATATATTCAATGATGAAGGAAATTGTATTTACAGACCCTATTCTGTGCTACTCTTTTCCCTTGCCCTGCTAGAGGATCTTACTGCAATCGTGTCATTGGCTTTGTTTGCAAGGTATTACACTAATAATAAGACAAAGTCGTTGATGACATTTGCGCCATAATTGCGAAATTGACTGAACGTAATCATTTTATCATTTCCGCTTTTCGCGATAATACTAGGTATAACATAACAGTTCCTTTAGGATGCATAAATAATAACCTGTTACTGCCAATTCAGACTGATTCCTGTTGAGAATTCCGTGGTCATCGTTACGTCCGGTAAGTTCATCATTCATACTTATCTGTTATTGAATAAGAATTCATATTCGTTCCGAGAGCAAAGTATAGCATAAATTAGAATGCATTCATCAGGCATGCACCTACTAAACCGGTTGCATGGCCACAGAATGACGCACGATGCAAGAGCTAAAAAGTAGGGTGTCGCATTTGGGCGGGAACCCGGGCAGCCCGGTCAGGAATGAGGGAGGCCGCCCAGCCCAAATGGGCTGAGAAGAATGAACAGTGGCCCAAATGGGCTTTGCCTTTTATCACTTTCACCTTTCAATATTTCTCTTTGAAGTGATCAGCAAAGTTATAGTATTCATAGAGACGATCATCTTTTATGCTTACGGTGTTTCTATACAGTGACGTTGAAATGACTTACGACGCAATTTTGTCGGTTTTCACGCTGTAAATCAGCTCAAATATAATGTATCGTACCGTTTTTAGAATGAAAGTGATCGCATCGATGAGTGCTACGACTTTGCTGGTGACTGCAAATCGATATAGTCAAAGGTTAAAGAGATAATGCGACTAATCTAAGCTGAGATTGGCGCTAATGGAGTGCTCCCCTCCCACTCTCCCTCTCCTCGTCTGCCTTTTGCGAGAGGATTGATTGAAGAGGCTTGAAGAGCTCATTTCATTTTTGAGATGACCGGTCAAGTGAATGGGTGGTGTAGAGGATGAAGTCTTCACACTTTTGTTTTTCGACTCTCCAATATTTCACTTTTTTTAAGTTTTGATTTTTGCTTCGTCGCCGCGATGATTTGATTTTTTTTTAATTTTGGCCTACAACATTGAAGACGAGGATTGATTTGTGTATTCGAACATCCGTTTTTGGATAAATAATGTTGATTTTAAAATGTCTAATCATGGCCTTCGGATCATAAAAAGTTACTTGTAGATCGCAACATTCATACAAAGCCCGATGCAGAAACTTGACACATAAAAACAATCAAAATTGGGCGATAAAACTGCGTAACCCAAATGGGCAGCAGTGACCCATTTGGGCCAGGCCGGCCCATTTGGGTCATTGTTCATTCTTCGATGCCCAATTGGGCTGGGCGGTCTCACTCATTCGTGAACGGGCGGCCCGCGCCTCGAATGCGACACCATACTAAAAAGGAAAAATTCAACATTTTTAATGCAGAAAAATAAGAGAGAATTCCATGTTTAATTTATCAAGAAATTCTAATGGAGTATTTACTAACAATTATTTTTAAAAAATTTTGATATCACCCATCTTTTTTTAGGTCCGGTCGCTTGGTTTGGTTCCCCTCGATTTTGTTTCATTCTCTATGCTTTGCTACTCCACGGCCACGCCCACTACATCTTCACCATCACTATATGCTTCTGCTTACGGTCAGTTTCACTCGAGATGCTTTTCCTTTGCCATTTTATTTATTGACTTCGATGGCGAGGACGGTTCCCATTAGGTTTTGAAAACAAAGCTAGTAGTAAACTCTCAGCACTTGAAATTTGTTTCCATTCCAGGTACTACATCCTCATTCGACTTCCTCCGAACCGATGGAGCGTCGCTAAAATCGCCCTTCTCGTCTACATTCCAACGGCGATAGTCTATGTAGGTCATTCGGAAGTTGCATCATAACCTACTGCCGATTGTTTTGACCAATGTTGATATTCGTTAGAACAATTTTGGCTCTACCTATATTTCCACCACAATGATATGATGTGTGATTCTCCATGGACAACAACCGTTTCATTTAAATATTGCACGATTTTCTTATGAGCTATTCGCACTCCACGAAGTTATTGTTACTAGCGCTAAGGTTCGGTAAATTTGTAGTCATTTTCTCCGCAGCGTGGTTGTCTAATAGGGAGAGAGACAGCAGCGCTCAGGATGACATTTTTGATATTGCGAAACCCTAATTATTACTCATAATTGGTGGAATAATTTCTTTATTATATTTCAAATGGTAAACAGTATGGTTGGCAGATTGAGTACGAAAGTGCATTCGTTATCTCTGATTCTCCGCATAGCAGCTGTCTCCCGCATACGAGGGACAACCGCTCTGGTGAGCAGCAGAGATAACGAATGCACTTTCGTACTCAAACTGCCAACCATAGTAAACAGCTAAAATTTATTAGGCAGCTAGTTTAATATTTATGACGGGACGACATAATGTTTCCAACAAGAAATATGAAAAAACTGTTTTGAATGTTTCGGTTTGTCTCCTTTTGGCTTTTTAAACATTTCGATAGCATCCATTTTCAACAGCCTGTTTATTTCGGTACGACCACTAAGCAGATCATAGAACGCTTTGCGCAATGACATAATTTTTGTACTTTCAGGCTTTATTCGCCACGAATCGCATCGGTGATGAAAAGTTCGTAGCCGAACTTCTCAAACAGCACCGACCAACGTATAACATTTCTGGCGAGATGGTTGTAGGTGCGTGGTAGAGTTTCTAAACCGGAAAACTTTTAAATATCTATCACATCTATAATGTAATGCAGGAATCATCAGTATTTTCGACTCGTTCATACTCGCCGGAATACTGTATGTCTGCGTACCGTCGTTTCCCAATTACACCATTTGTGTGGCCGTCGGCGCACTCATCTACCGTACTCTGTCACACAAGCACCAACACATGAGCCCGGCAACATGGAGGAGCCATCGCGAACAGACTAAAGTATATCTACCTTTCATTTTTGCGTGGCTACCGTAACCCTGAGGTCGGCCGATTGGGTCATAGTCCTGATTTGCAGGGTCTGTTGCTGCAAGCTTGCCTTCCGTTCATATTCACGTTGTCAGTAGCCTCGTATGTCGTGGGACAACTGGGACTGCTCAACGATCCAACAATTGAGTATCTCACGCATATCGTAAGCTTTTTGTATAGAAAAGTCATGAACATTTGCAGCATTATGGCGAAATATACCGCTACGATAATGTCTCGTATAAAGTGTTACAAGAGATATATATTATTAATGCCAATGAAAATGAATATTCCATTTAAGACACCTGATGCTAGCATATGGTATACTAACGCAAATAGTAAACATGTACTTTCTGAGTGTGAGCAATCAAACTCCTGCTCAAATACATCTATTTCCTATTTCACAAGTCGAGCTCGCATTCGCAATTAGGTAACTTGAAGACTAAAACTGCTATCCTGGTATTTTCAGAAAGGAAAACTACTGAACATGATTCCCTCAATCATTCCAATACTGGAAGTGATGAAGTTTTGCAGGTCGGAGATGTATGCATCGCATTCAGTCCTATTATCACTATTTACTTCGTGCAGCCTTACAAGAGGTAACTATGCTCCCGTGGTTCTTAAAATTGCAGAATATGGCTTTAATAACATCTTAGTAAATAGTGTTTTTATGCATCGTTTTTTTTATATGACTCGTCCTGGAGTGTTATACAATGACTGCTTTTCGGCTGTCGATAGCATACCGATAAGAGAACCCTACAAGCAAAACGGTGTGTTCAGAGCCCTTATGAAGATATTGGGCTGCACAATCGAACGCGTCAGGACTAAGGATACCTCGGTCATTACCAAAAATGGTAAGAAGATCATTGGTCAAACATGATTACTGGAAATTTTCGCGAGGTGACACAAAGTAAGACCTTCTTCTCTAAAAAATCATTGTTCTTACAGATTCCCGATAAAGCAAAGTGTTTCAGGAAAATAACCATTCTTCGATGGGATTCAACTTCGGCCATGTTCACTAATGCTTCTTCTGTGAAATGAATTATACCTTTCGGAGTCTCTGAAGTCCTCACTATGGAACACTTTATGATGAATAAAGCGTAAACTCTAAATAATCCCAGCTGACCTCTGAGTAATTTTCACCGGTCATACTAGAAGTGTTATTTTTGGAACGCCTTGCGTCATAAAGAGCCAACCCCTGACGTCTTTGCCATGTGTTTCGACATCTCTAGTTAAGGACGGTGACGTTGATTCGCAAGTGGACAAGACTTGACCCTCCGCAAAAATACTTATTCTAAATGACTCAAAATGATCATTCCATAGAAATCCGGGACAAAGTACATTTGAAAGCAAATAAAGAGACCAGAATGTGTGTGCAGCTGTTCTTTGTTTATTTCTCGCAGTGAACGTTCAATGACCGCCTCTCCGTTCATTATTTCCATTATACCACCCTCTCATTTTTCATAGTTTTGATGTTTTTGTTGGTAATGGCTTGTCTCGAAATGTTTAGAAAATGACTAGGGAACATGGGTCTCGAATCACCTGCAAGGAATTACCTCAGCAGATTCCCCTCCTCAGGTCAATTCTTGAAAAATAAGAGTACCTTGGCTTTTTACCTTTTCATATTTTATGTTTCTTTCGAGACAACATTCAAATTGGCCATATTTCTTCGCTTACTGTCTCCTCTTTCTCTTCCTTCCTGTTCTCTCTTCGACGCGGCTGGTCTTTCTTTCCTTTCCTCAAAACAGACCGATGGGTAGCCCCAGAGAGAGGGTTGTTTTCGCCTCCAGTGCCTAGTCGACATGCACTTTCTTTGTCTGCTGACTTCCCTCCAATGACCCGGAATGAAATTTCTTGTTGATTCTTGCACCTCTTTCCTGATACATTGCGAGATTTTGCTCCTATAATATTTGTATGCAGAAGAGACCTTGTTTGCATCCCATTCAGTCCCATACGAGTATGATACGACGAAGGTATTATACGTTTGACATTTGCTTTTATGTTATCTAGATCTACGAAAATCTCAACTTCATTAGACAACTTCATATTTTAAGAAGATGAGCAGTCGTTGAAACTTACCTAATGTATCGCAAAGTTTCCAGCTAACGCATTTCGTTTGCTCAGAAATACCGTACTAATATGTTTCACATGGGGCCTTTAAATCTTTCTTTGATAGAAAAACTGCTGGGTTCCAGTCTATCTGCTGATATTTAGGAAAAAAGTGTGAAAGTGTCTTCTTTGTGACTCACTTTTTTCTACCACGACCTTGTGCCCAATACTTATGCATAAGAAAACTTATAAGAACATTCATCACCACTTCCACTCATAAGCACTTCAAGATAGTCTCCATTCAATTCAATTCATTCTGTTTGCCGACCTCTAAATGGTACTGTAAGTGTTCCATTCAATGTTCTTCTTCATTCCATCTTTCATGTTTCCTTCGTTCTCAATTAGACTTTTTAAAGACCATGCAGAAGAAGGAAGGTATAGCTGATTTGTTTCTGAGTATTCTTTAGTCAGCATCCACGTCGCCCATTGATCATGCATCAATGATCAATTGAAATAGAGTGTCTGAAACATATCTCACATCAACTTAAAAAATAAAATATTGCCATGAAGTTCCGAAAATTTTTACTCGAAAATTATGCAAGTACCCTAATTTTTAATCGTTCTCACGCAGCATTGTTTTGATGTCTCCCTTTCCACCCTCACACTTGTGTAATAAGTGATTACTCGCGTCTGAAATCCCTCCCTGATGATTCATCGATCAACTATAGTAAATCATGTTAATTGGCCCTCTATTCCCCCTTTTCATCTCGAATCTATTCTCTTTCGCTGGCGAATTCCGAACGGACTTTCTGTTCTCATTTAGAGTTCTTTTCGGGTGAAGGATAGGAGCGCCATGGGCATTTGCGCAGTAATGGTGAAAGGAACATTTACGTCGTGGAACACCGAGAACGATGACGCTAACAGCATTTCACTATTTTGGCGTCAATGTTCATGGCGCTCTCGTCTTTTCACCTCTCCCTTCATCGTTGTTCGTTCTCACGAACTATTCCTCAATGATTCTCTTCTCTTGGCTCCTGGTGTAATACTCGCTTGTCCCGCCTGGAGGAGCGCAAACCTCATTTTCTGAGTCACCTTTCACCTGTAGGCAATCACTCAATCCGCTCATTTCTCTATAATCTCTCTCTCCTGACGAGTCGTATCTCAGCAGAAGAGGCAATGCAATGAGAGGGAAAGAGAGCATGGGAATTGTCTCAATTGTCCCTCTCACTCCCATCTGTCCCCCGGGTCAACCTCGGTTCCTCTGGTCAGACAACTCTTTGATAAGACAGGGACGCGAGAGATAAGGGCATGATGAGAGAGAGTCTATAGAAAGAAAGAGGGAAGAGGGGTAAGAGGGGATGAGGAAGGGTGCGGGAAAGAGGAACAAGAAAGATGTGATGAGACAGTCGCTGACGATGAAAGAAAGAAAGAGAGGCAACAACATGTTGCCCTCCTCTTTTTCTGTTCTGCCTTGTGCCTTCTGAGTTCAGATATGTTTCACGAGTTCTATTTGGTCTTTAGAGATACACTTGCAGACTAATAGTCACCGTCTTTATCCGCCATTAAACTATGACATTTACATTGTTGTTCAGGACTAAACTTCCTGCATTGAAGAAATTAGAATAAAAATTACAGTGTTCCATAAATTTTTATGATGAACTCTTTTCTGTTCTGACACTGATATTTTGTGTTTCACCGGCTCTATTAGGTTTTGAAATATCTTTAGGACAGATTAATTTGATAGTGCCTTCTATTTCTTGACAAAATATACAATAATACTGATAATGGGAATTCTCCCATGAAGCTGTTGGTGTTGGCTTTCCGTATATAGGCAAGGGCACCTCTCTCGTCAACAGTCCTCTCTTTCTTTCATTGGCACCTATCCATTAGACAGATTCCAGCAGTTCTCTTCCTCAAGTCTTAATTCATTTTCGCGTCCGCGCCATTGTTCGGATTCCACTTCGTGCTTTAACCAGAAAGTTTCAGAACATCTCCAAGTAGTAGGAAAATGTCGTACCTCAGCCGCCGTGATCGTGCGAAGAAGAGGGTCGAGCATATATTCGAAGAGGTTTGAACTCTAGAACTTTTGGGTTTTTCTGTCGACTTTTCATATTTGGTAAAATATGAAATGTCGACATTCTAAATTTAACGGCGCTGCTGAAAAAAGTAGTAGTGCGTAATGGATATATTTCCCAATTCCCACGTCGCCGGGATGATGTCATGACGTCAGTCGCATCCTTCTTTCCTTTGCCTGCTCGTTTCTTCTTCGTTACTGCTAGATGACGACTCCTGGGGGTAGCGCTTCTTACAATTAGGCATTTGCGCCATAACGGCAAAAATGAAAATTGAAAAATTTATGTGCTAGTATCCATTGTCAGACTTCTACGTCTGTAACCGCTCGAAAATCTTTCTAAGCAGGAATTTTGGAGGAATTTTAACCTCGTTCAGGGACCAACTATCCAGTAAATAGTGGCTCTTCATTACATAGACTGCCTATTTCTCCTTTCGGTCGATGCCCCGATGGCCGCTTCCCCGTAAACAGGAGTCTTTCTCTCGTTTCGCTGCACCCTCTCACTCTCTTGTAATCTCTCGTCACTCTCTTTCTCTGATTGTACCGTGTCTCTCATCCCGCCGTACTCTCTCGTATTCCTCTAACTCCTTTCTCGGTTATCGAAGGGGAAGTTCCGAGTACTGCGCGGCTTTTGCCAATTTTCTGAAGGCATGGACGAAAAAATGGTCATCGAGGAGCACAACCCGGTGAGTATAGGTTTCGTGCAGGTGATAATGAAAAGCGTGTAATGCGCTCTTTCTCTATTCCTCAATCATAACCCCATGCCAGAAAATGCGACTGTGAAAAAGCACTGCGACAGTTTTTTCTCATTGGTTATCGAGAACATTTCAATGATGAACTTTTCATCGCGCAAATATGCTTCGCCGATGTGATAATACTGCAGTATTTCCTGCGAAAGCAATGCGTCTTTGGTTGTGTCCTTTTTAAAACAAAAAAACGACCATTCTAAAGAGTAATTAAAGGTGTTGCAACCACAAATTACAATTCTCTAGCATTAGATAATCACTTGGATTTCGCTGCTTCTCACAAAGAAAAATATCTCCCGATCTGGTCTGGGGTAGAAACTAACGCTGGGTGGAAGTTTCAAGGGCGAACGTACTCTCAGTTGTAGTTCACACCACAACTCTTCACCTAGTTATGTTGTTCTATGTGCTCAGTATACGGCACTTCAAGCGGTGTCTTTTACTGAGTTCTAAGGGGATCAAAGGGGGCGGCAGCTGCTAGAAACCCCGTGCAACATTCACTCGTTCATTTGGCTCTGCCTCTCTTTTCCTATCCTTTGACTCGTTTCCGTTCTTCAAGACTCTCCTTCACTTCTTCTTTATTTCTTCCAAATATACATATTTATTTCTACATTCGGCCCGGCCCGTTCATACTAACTGCGATTCTTTACCAGCCTGAATATCAATACAATTTGAAACATATCTGTCAACGTGAAACTTTTTCTTGATTAATTTATTTTTAGAGTGAGAAAATCGTGGCTAAACTCTGTCTCGTCAATACTTATTTATCAAGTGTCTATTACTAACAGTTGACCCATGTGGCGCAAATATCCATAGCGCTGTTGTCTTCTCATCCATTCCCACTTCCACATCTAACATCTCAGTCTCAGCAGATTTTATTCGATTTTATCCGCCTGCGCTGCCATCTGCGCTATGGGGCGCTACTCTCTTACTACTCCACCTACTCTCTTGCCCTCTACTCTCTGAGCTCTAGTGAATCCTCAAAGAACCGTCGGCTGTTCAAACACCGCGACTTTTCCCGTTATCCGTTTCTTCCCTAGGATTCGCTTCGTTTTGTTAAAGGATTAACCAATCCCCAGATTCAATCTTATGTAATCCCTCTCTCTTGAGCTGTCGTCTCTCTGCACAGTGAGATGAGAGCACGAAAGCGAGGAACGACGGAAAAATAGATTTTCCGGTGAATGGGATGAATTGACTTCCTCTTGTCCCTCTTGTCCTTTTTCAATAGACGAAAGGGATTAACTCAAGTGGATGACTACTGTTGATTTTCGCCTTGTTTTGGTCCATATTCGCCCAAAATAGGGGGTTGATTGCTTAGAATTTCGTCTTTATGTGATATGGAGTAGGCGGAAATTACTTGGTTATCAAGCGCGTGCTTTGATTATTTACATGTGATTCAGTTGGGAATCAGGAGAAGTCATGTAGGGTGCCTGGTACAAAGTGCACTACATCCAAACAGTGGTGTTGAAAGCGATACCACGGTGTGAAGCTGCTGTCATTCAGTGCCTGCGGGCGCAGCCTGTCACAATAATTCCATGATAATCCCCTACTGATCGGGGACACGTGATCAAAGTGATAACACAATGACCAATGTTTTCATGCTGAAAGGCACGTAGGTAAATAGGTATTTATACCATAACAGCGAAGTGAATATGAGCGCTGTCAATTCGCATATCAAGTATAGAAATAGAAATTTACGACCATTCGCAATCTCGCATACATTGAAAAAATCGCTATTTCTTCTTCGATCAGAATATGCTGCAGAGGTTCTATTACTTGCTTCACTCTTCACTTTCACTGATGCGGTCCTTCATTTTCCTCCACTAATAATTTCCTTGCACATTTTTCTAGCAATATCAGTCTGTGCATGGGACGGGGAAGCCGCGTTTCCTGTCCCATGATGCAGACCGCAAGGCGATGAAACCGATAAATATGGTTTCACAAATGGGAAGCTTCGCCTCCCACGCTCTCCTCCCAGCTGCCTTCTCTTTCCGATCAAGATATGACTGTTACGAGGTGATTTTGGAGAACAGACTGGCTTTTTGCGACTCTCCATGAGTAGACATGAAAAGATAAGGTCAGCTGTTCAAACGTTCAAACAGTCACCCATAAGCCTTGGCTTTTCGCACTGTCGTCGAATCATTTCCTACACCCAAAACATGGTAAATCAATGCTCCATCATCCAAGTCGTCATACTCAAGGTTAGAAAAATGGAAAGCGTGAGGTCCTGAATTGGGGTAAAGAAGCGCTTCAAAAGACACCGATTCTAGCTCTTTGATCTAGGTATAAAAAACAGAATCCCATCCCTGGGCGTGCTTTTCTCGGAATATGATGAAAGAATGATTACTTTATGGGTTAGGGTTCACTGAACGCATATTTTCAAATATATGACAATATTGAAACATGCGACAAGTAATCAAACTGCCAACCATAGCCTATGGTCCATAGTCCACACCTTCAGCATTTTGGTAATCATGCCACAATCACAAACTCCAGGAAAGGAAAGGGAATTTTCAAAAAAAAGCCCTTTTACATTTCAGTAGCATTTCGATACTCCTAGCGCATATGAATCTATTGTTTACAAGCGCCGAATCAAATCAGTTCACGGCCCTTCACTATCAGCATCGTCTTTCATCATGCCATGTTGATATCAATGGGCATCTAACGTCGTGCATACATTTCCCTCATTATTCCGCTATCAATCGACATGTCGAGCCTTTCTAATGCAAATGCAAAACAGTCACTCATCGTTCATTCTCTGTTCCATTATCGTACATTTTGACTAGGCTTGTCCCAGGAAAACAATTCAAGCCACTTGGCATTATGATATAATCGTTTCGCGCCTCCCACACATTGCATAACCTCACACGTCAGTCTCCTAGAGCGGTTAGGTTATCTTCGCTATCAACGTGTTTATTCATCTGGTCTCTCCATATATTTGGCACTCTCTGACTGAAGCTATGATAGCAGGACTCTGCACCGTGCAAAACAAGTATAAGGCGGCGACCTTATCATTCCTCATCATTCACCTCGCTTCTCCTCTCTGGGTTCACTTGCTCACTGGATAGTGTCCTAGACTCATTCTTCTTTTCCACCATTTATACATCGATCCCTTCCATATCCCGAAATCCACATCCCCACTTCTTTTCACTTGTTTTTCACCCCGTCAGTACTGTTCACAACACATTGGCACTCAGTCGACCCATGTAATCCCATTTGGCACACTCAAACGATTTGCTAGTTCTTCCATTAGAGTTTGACTCTCTAAACGATCCAATCTTCCTCATTCACCGTTTAACTTTGAGTAAGTTCGCGGAATGCGTTCAAGAATTTGCCATTCTAAACGCATTTCGCTAGGGTGTCGCATTCGGAAAAAAGTGAGCCATATTTTTATATGAAGAGCGAAAAAATTAAGCCACTGATGCGCTGAAACTTAAAAGCTGCACATTTCCCATATGTGACACCCTTTACTTCATGTTCTCTACTCCGTTAGACTGTTCACTGTCGAAGAGTTGACGATTCCCATCTCAGGCCATTCCCCTTTCGTCCCACGGTGGTCGTCTCTTTCTCTCTTCCACTCTCCTCTCTTCCCGTACTCTCTCCTTTCTCTGATTGTCTGTGCTCTCTCATTCGTTCCCTATCTCTCTCCTCATTCCCATCTTCCCTTCTTTATTGCTTGAGCCACTGTGCTGCCAGATCGCATCGAATCAGTGGCCTTCACGATTCGCATCTTTGATTTTGCCCTCTCCCTCAGCTAAAGATTCCTGATCTACCCTGATATTCTGGTTTCAAATTGAACGTTCCACTCCTTGATATAATAACATCTCTGTGAATATTGGAATTTCGCTTTATCCGCCATGGGAATCATTGCGGAAATCGAATAGCCGCGTGTTTCTGAATTCAGGGGATCCAAAACAGTGTGAATCACAGGGTAGAGACAGCAAGCAGAAGTGCATTTATCTGTTTTCTAATTCCCTCGGAGCGGTTGTCCATAACATGAGAGAGACCGCAGCTCAGGGGAAATCAGACGACAGGAAAATGCACTTCTGCTTGCATTCCCTACCCTAAGTGTGATTTTCACCCTTGTTTTGATGTTGTGCGGGTGGAGCACTCGTCGTCTGACTGTCCGGGCGACCTCTCACTACCCCATACTCTCTCGCGATCTCTCTTTCTCTGTACTCTCCCCTTTCCGTACACTCTCTCACTATCTTACTTTCTTTGTTTCACTGTGCCCTCTATTCTCTCCACAGTCTCTCGCCCTACCGACATCCCTAACCCCATTCTTTCCGCCGTCACGCACGTTCCACTGTGTACTCCGTCTTCTTTCTATCTGGGATTTTCGCCCCTTGCTAAAAACCCGCAAGTCCTCCCACAATGCCTAAAACGCGCAAGTCCGTCGTTGATGAACCCCCGCAAGGGAAGCGTGCAAAGGTATTTAAGAACTGCCCTTGTAGGGGAGAAGTCTCATTTGACTAACACCCGAGTCCACATTGGAATAATCAACTAACCTACGCAAATTCATAAGCGAGGGCGTTTCATTGTCCAGTTCTCATTGTACAATGGGCGGTCTGCGCAAATCGGTTGGTTATTTTTCTCAAATTGTCCCTTTCCAAAATGTACACTCTCCTCTTTTCAGATGTCCTCAATGCTCAGGAAGGTCTTCAAGAGCAGGAAGAGGAAGGTTTGTAGTTTGGTCTTTTGACATCTGTAGTTTGATCTTTGATCTTTGCAGTCCACCTCGCTCTCGTCTGATGAGGCCATAAATCAGCTGAAGGAAATCGAGGAACTGCTCATCAAGAAGCAGCAGCACTTCGAATCGAAGATCGAGCATGTGAGTGTATAGTTTGAACTTTGGTCTTGGTTGTATGAGGATTGCAGTTTGATCTTTGATCTTTTGCAGGAGATCAAAACAGCGCGCGAAGCCGGCTCCAAGGACAAGCGCGTAGCGCTGGCTGCACTGAGGCGAAAGAAGACGTACGAGACGGAATTGGCCAGGTACAATATGCTAAAATCTCGTTATTGATTGGGATTGGTGACAAGTAGAACAGCAAAGTCCATATGCAATGGACAGTCACTTATTGACCGACTGTTCTAATCCGATGGACTATGTTTTGGAAACGGACTACATTATTCACTATTAGTCCAAAGTGTCGAATACGATTCATTACCGTAATCCAATCAATATTTCAGAATCGATGGTGTGCTCACGAAACTCGGGGCGCAACGGGAGGCCATCGAGAACGCAGGAATGAATGCAGAGGCAAGATCTAATTTTCATATTTCTTTTAAAAAATCCTATTGATAGAGTTTTTCAGTTAGATATTTTCTTATTTTTAATCCTCGAACCAAGATACCATTGCTCAACATTCTAGCAGCTAAATTTATTATTTCTCTGAAACATATCTGACATAACTGAAGGAGACATGTCGTTCTTGCCAAAAAACTAAAGCAGATTAAAATACGATGCATTTACGAATTCCGTCGTTCAGGTGGTCGCAGTGCTCAGCGACACGACGAAGGCGCTCAAGAAGGCCAATCTCGATCTGGATATTGATAAGGTCAGGAAATTGCAGTTTGATCTTTGATTTTTGTTGTTTATAGTTTGATCTTTGATCTTTGTGGTTAGTAAATTGATCTTTGGTCATTTTCAGGTCTCCGATCTCATGGACAACATCGCGGAGCAACTCGACACTGCGAACGAGTTCGCTGAGGCCATTGCACAGGTACTTGAGAAGACATTTAGAAGATTATTGAATGCACTCGTATTCTCTGAATTTATTTCCACTTTGAAACATACATCAAGGCTGCGAAATTTCCATCGACGTATTATATTTACTATGTCTTTTAAACATAACACAGCAACATTCAGCCCATCAACGGTGGCGTCGATCTCGTGCAGGAAGATGATCTTGAGGCGGAATTGGAGAAGCTGCAGGAGGTCAGTCTTGACTGCCGTTTTCCAGTCGAGAGTCCACCGCATTTGTTTTTTTTTGAAAAATAACAAAACTATTGCGGATTTTGGCACAGGAAAATTGCTTTTTAATTAGCAATAGTATCCAGATTTTACAAATAGGAATACGTAGGGTTTGATTTTGCAGGATCTCAACCCCATCTCGCTGCCGTCAGTGCCCGAGCCCTCGGTTTCTGAACTGCCCGAGACACCCAATGGACCGATCACCCGCGCCAAGGCAAAGGTATACACCTTAATTTTTTCCAACGTTTTAATTGTCCAAAAGTCCGTGATATTTCTTATCCACCAGGAAACTTATATTCACAATAAAACACAACCAATCGTTCCAATTCGGACCATTATTGCAAGAACTGATACTAAAACATGTATGTCTCGTCGCCATTAAATAGGCCTCTTGTAATTTCCACTACGATTGGTCCTCGCATACCCATCAAAATATTTTCAAAAAAAAATAAAATGAAATTAAAATAAGCAAAATAATAATCAATAAATGTCCAATCTTTTTCATTACAGCTGCAGAGAGACGACTCAATGGCAGATCTCGAGGCTTGGGCTGCCGCTAACTGATTCTACAGTATCCTACAGTACTCTATCGCCCCCCACAGTAACCCACAGTAACCCACAGTAACCCACAGTTTCCTACAATGTTCTCAATCGGCAGTACTATTTTTCAATACCTCTTGATTTCCTGAATTTCCTTCTTACAGTACTCCCAGGCTATATTTAGCTCCAGTTTACCCTGATATCCGAAAACGCGCTCATCCCGTTGGCATAAGCTACCGAAAACCAGATATCTGTCTTTGTTCGTGTAATAAGATTTGCGGAAAGAACTTGGAAGTTCTGCCTTTTCATTCTTTTGCGTGTCTGTCACAAATCTCCCGTAGATAGCTGACTCATGTCTTCCCTGCATAAGAATTTCCACTTTAAGATGAACAGAAGAGTTAGTATATGACTGCTTGTTTTCCCATCCCTTCCTCTTCTTCCCTTTTTCCATTCTGAATCATTTCTGACGTGTATCCCTCGCTCGTTTTCTGCTTTTTACCAAATCACGGAGTACCGTAAGAATAGTTCCGCACCCGGTATCCCAACATGATAAAATCATTCTATTTTTGAAAGTCCTTTTTATGAAAGGCAATTGACATCAAGGAGTGTGGTTATAGAGTTTGGGCGGAAGATCATAGTGCGAGAGAGTACGACAGGGGATGAAGAATGAGAGGAAACCGAGAAGGGGAATATTGTGAACGACTTCACGAACAACATCGCAGAGCAGGTCTAACACACGATCGAGATGGCTAAAGACACGTGCATTTTAGAATATTTCATCCCGAAGTCTTATCGGTTCATGTGGCTTCATCTCTGATGCTCGATGTTTTTATTCACTCTTGAGCAATCACCTCTAATATCATACATATGGAAGGCCAGCTAAAGACTGAGCGTATATAAAGTGAATTTCAACAACGATACTCTAGGAATCGATTGTACTGGCATTCTATAAATTTCTTATATTTGAACTGTGAAACATATTTCACGGACGTGGACATTTTATCATATAAGACATCTTCTGTAAGAGTGGACCTCCAGGCCAATTCCTTTGCACAGTTTATCTACATTAGGTCTCCGAATTGGCTGAAAACTTGGTTTTAGGGTACTTTTAGTATCAATATTGAAATAGTATTTTTTGAGAAAATTTTTGGCCCCAAAGTGAGCTTCTGAAATCAACTTTTGACCGAGTTATGACCTTATGTTTGTTTTTTCGAAATATTTCCGAAAAATCAGTTGATTCATCATAGCTCGGTCAAAAGTTGATTTCAGAAGCTCATCTTGGCGCCATAAATTTTCCCAAAAAATACTCTTTAAGAATTGATACTAAAAGTCATAGGTCATCGGTAGTGATTTTTGGGTCATTTTGTCTTTCTCGATTTTTTGGCCATGTCCAAAA
>JACMIF010000240.1:0-27586 GCA_014805445.1 Diplogasteroides magnus | reverse complement strand
ACCCCCCCCCCCCCCCCACCACCCCACCCCCCCCCCCCACCCCCCCCCACACCCACCCCCCCCCCCCCCCTACGTTTCCTGGTTTTTTTTATTTTTTACATTCTTATATGATTGATGCCACTTGTAAATGTGGTGAAGCATTAATTTGTTGGGTTTGAAAAAACTCATAGAACACAGAGATTGCTGTTCCGAAGCACATGGACATGGAGACTTTTGATTTATTGATTGATTTTCTCGATAATCGATTGATTTTTTTCTTGTTTGTAGCTCCTCTTGGACTGGCTCCACCTCAGGTGATCGACCAGATCACGGGATTCAGCAGTGACAGTGAGACTGAGAGTGGTCAGTTGATGCTTTTTTTGCTATCAACAGTTATTATTATAACATTGACAATAGTCCTACGATAGGAGTCTCTAATACTGTGTAGGTTGTGCCATGAGATGGTTGTATGTTATTGGCTGTAAAATAATTGCCCAATATGGCACACTTTGCTATTGTGTACTGTTAGTCCCTCGAAATCAGCAGCTCCTTTGATATTTTTGGAAAATGGTTCTGTTTTTTTAAGGGAGCTATGACAATTGCGCCGTAAAGGTGTAGTGGACACATATACCATCGTTTTCATGATTCTCAAGAAGCAAATGTCCATTTCATCATTATGGCATAAATGTCCATGGCGTCTGTCACCTTTTTGAAGTCAATGACAGCATTTGCAGTTGCTGTGCGCGGTGCGACGAGAAGAAGGGCAGCCACACCACCGACAGGAGGAGTATCGAGGAGAGGATCAGTGGATGAGGAGAGGGAGAGGGAGGAGAGGAGGGAAAGGGTTAGTCAGCCTCAAGTGGGAATTATAAATCGGTAGTAAAGTGCATTTCTCATTCGTCTAATACACTTAGAGATTAGACGAATGGGAAATGAACTTTACTGTCGATTTAGGAACCCTAGTTTCAACTCACGATCACATGGGTGAGATTACGATAGAATAGAGCTGAAATATCTTATGAGGTTATTGCTCGAAACTGCAATATTCGAAATAGATCCTTGTTTGATTATACAACAAGAAGCAATGAAATCGAACAAGTTGATTTTATGTCACCACATTTTTATTTATGCTTCGGCACCCCGGACTTTGTGATGATCTGTTCATAATCGGTTCATGCATATATTTAAATATACATAACTCTTCACTGTGGCTATTGTTACATCATTCTTAGCATCGATTGATTGATTGATTGATTGATTATCAGTCCTTCCCTCTTCAGGCGTCCACCGGATCCACATACCACACAGCAGAGAGTGGTGGTCACTCTGTGGACACACGGGATCGACCTGATCAGAGGAACTCGAGGGAAAGAGATTGGAGTCCCCAGGAGGCACCATATGAAAACACAAGGTAGATTTCGCACTAGTGAAAGCAAATGAAATGCTAAAGTTCATTCTGTCACCCTGCATTCTCCAACGCGCGGTCGTCTATGATTTGGAGACGACCGAGCGAATGAGAGAGCAGAGAGGCAGAATGAACTTTGGGATTTCCTTTGCCTTCACTACTTCGCACTATGGTTGACAGTTTGAATACTTGATGGATTATGTTTCAACGCCACTATATATTTGAGGATATACCTTCTTGGAAACATAACCCCATAAAGTAGTCCAACTGCCAACTCTACTTCGCACACGAGACAAGTTTGTGAAAGACCTAACAATAAGTTCCAGGGAGAGGAGTCGGAGTGGTACGACGGAGAGGGAATCGAGAGACAGGAGGTAGGTGCATCGCACATGTACCAGGGTAGCATAAACCATGCTTGCAGACCGTTGCAGTGGACCGGCCAGAGGGCGAGGGAACCAAGTGACTCAAGGTAAGGACTCCGAATCGATTGACTGTACGCGGAGGTTACTATATCAATATGGGATCTATTATCATACTCAGGAAGGTTATGTTAGGACCGAAGGTACTGTAGGTCGATTGATAGTTGCTTTATTGCTGTGTGCAAATGGAATGTTTTACCGTACTCATTGCCTTGCTTCCCACCTGTGCCGACTTGAATGTGGTCGTTGTTGTAGGGAGAGGTCGAATGGACCGCGGAACGACACGGCGGAGAGGGAATCGAGAGACACGAGGTAGGCGCATCGCACTTGTGCCAAGTTTGTAAAAACCGATTGCAGACCGTTACAGTGGACTGGCCAGAGGGCGAGGGAGGCAAGTGACTCAAGGTAAGGAATAGGAATCTATTGATAGTGCGCGGTCGGATGGCAGGTTGTGTTCGAGATATCTTATGTTCCATTAACAAAATCAAGGTTATATAGTTACCTTGAAACATAACCGATTTCGCATACAACCTGCCAATCCTAGTGCTATGATAGTAGAATGGCTTACAGTACTTATTGCATTGCTTCGCACACGTGCTGAGTTGAATGTGGTTGTGATTGTAGGGAGAGGTCGAATGGTCCAAGGAGGGATTCGAGGGACAGAGGACAGGGAGGATACTCACGAGATGATGGGTCAAGGGATGGAGGAGGAGGATGGAGAGGAGAAGGAGGAGAAGGGAGATGGAGGGATAAAAGCACAGAGCGTGATGAGGATATTGGTGAGCATGGATGTGGCAGAATTGACAATTGAATCAGTATAACAGATAAATACATGTGATGCTACTTGTTAATGCCTGAGCATTGACGTATATCAACTACATGTTTGTACGAAAGGACTGTCATTCATGAATTTGGGATCACGACATTTTGTAAATTTCCCATGCGTTTAGCTAGCTTATAGCAGAAGGTTCCGCCGCAGGATCATATTCATCAAAGGGCCTTTTTAATGTCAACATCCGTGTTTCTATGACAATTAATGTTCTTATTTGAATTCTGCAATTGGCTTTTGTACACGTACTGTACTGTTTTCAGCGCCCAATCCACCGCCTAAGAACGCATTCGCCCGCTCTGACGGTTACAGGGACCCTTCACAGAACGATCCCAGGACATCGCCCGATTCAAGGTACTGTAGACTGGGTTACGATATCATTACTGCTATGATACGTGCCAGTTGATAGTTTGTTTCAAAAAGCCCTGATGATTTATGTTCGATCACCCACATTTAGTTACGCTATGCTTGTTAGTTGCAATAGTACTGCGTTTGCGTCTTATTAGATAATGCGAATCATAGTAGAGGAATTTTCGGCTAGCTTACGGTAGTTGGTGAAGAAAGCCTGATTCAGACCCTTGCCGACATTCGCAAAGCGTCCGGTCGAGTATGAGGAGGGACTGTCATTCTCTGGAGCAGGAATCACCTCATTCACTTCTGAAGGCTTCCGTACCAGCCCTCGACCACTTACTGCAGAGGAGAAGAAGTGAGTTACTGTAGAGGAGTACGGTAGCAAGGTTGGCAGTTTACATGTGAATTCGGTTATGTTTCACTGATCCTATATATCAAAGTTAGCCGATCTTCGTGAAACATAACCAATCTCGCATACGAACTGCCAACCGTATACGGTAGCTCGCTGTCTATGAGTTGTGTCTTTTGACAAACAGTAGAATTACCGATGGCTGTGGTGTAAGTGGGTTACGGTAGCCTCCTTTTGCAGATGCATCATGCCAACATTCGCTCCTCCACGTGATTCGTCGAACAACGCCGCCACCAGCAGTTCTCAGCTGCGTGGCCAGCCTCGTCTCGCTCCTCCTACTCTGCCAAGGACAATCACAGCCACTACTACTAATGCACCAGGAGGAATATTCGCCAAGGTTCGTAGTCTGACCATACATTGGCACGATCGGGCAAAAATGTCCAAGTGTCTCTGCAAAAGTCATGGGAGGCACTCTGCAGTGTGAAAATTTTTACTGTTGGAAGTTATCAATGTTTGCATTAGCCACTCTGTATATTAACGCTGTAATGTGTGTGAGGCACTCCGCATTCATGATCCGTGTCTATCTATGATTCTAATCTCTTCCATGCTCCACCACACTCAAGATACAGTATAATCCATCTAAAACAGAATTTTAACATTACTGTATGCCACAATATTCACATTTCAGCAACGCGTTGCAACTCGACCGGCCATGGGAGAACGTAACGATGGATCCTCCTCTTCCGCCCCTGGGTCAGTTTGTTTCCCACATGGTCTTGTGGTGTAGTGGTTATCACGTCTGCTTCACACGCAGAAGGTCGCCGGTTCGATCCCGGCCAAGACCTACTTTTTGCCCATTCCAGACTCGCCACCAACAACTCTCGAACTACCGATCCGTACTCGTACACGTAAGGTTTTCGAATCATTTTTTGAAAATAATTAATATTTAAATTTGAATATGGACAATTAAAATAAATGTGTTTTAAGTATGTCAAAGAGCTCAACGCCATCACCGCCACCCGAGGTTTGGTTGCTTTTTTATTTTAAAATATATTTTTACAAAGATCAAAGATCAATTTTCCATAGGAAAATCAATCATTTTCCATTGTTTCCTTCTTCTGGGGCATTTTCCCATCAGATGTAAAATACATTAGCAAAGAGAATAGGGATGCAATAATGGGTTGTTTCCGACATGTAATTGAATGGAAAATTGCGCAAAATAGGCAGATTAGATGAAAATGAACACCTGAATGATTTAATATATGGGAAACCTTCTTCAGTCGGAGGAGGAGCGAGAGCGCAGATTGGAGTTTGCAGCGCACTGTGCTAAGATGAAGGCCACTATCAAGGTACACGGTCGTTTTTATGGTTGCTGTAGTTACAGTATCTTCCTCATACCTTTACCGTATTCCATCAATAACTGTTGCAACATTATTTAGAAATTTAATAGAATTATTTTTCCAGGAAATTCCGGTGGAGGGATGGAACAAGTGTCGCGGCAGTGTGTACCCTGATGACCCCGACGTGTCGAGCCGTACGTTTTTGTCTTGTTTGGGTTTATTTATTACTCTTGTTTCGAATTTCCGCATATTGATTGATTTCTTACAGTATTCATTCCCGAACTGTGGTACCTATCGGTGGAATCAGAGGGTATTCCACTGAGTCATCGCGATCAGGACAAGTATTGGAATATGGTTGGTTGTGCTCATTTCGGAATTACCGTTTTGCCCCCAATGCTTAATAGACTGCTATGATTTGGTCCAATACTGTGGTCCGGATACTGTCCCCTAGTGCAACCAGGATCACATGAAATACATTTATCTTTCGAAGACCTTCTCTAGTAGGGTGTCGCTACCAGTGACTTTAGTGCAATTGTCAGTTGTCTAATCTCCGCGGAGCGGTTTTTTTATCGCATTTTATTGCTCAGCGGAGATCAGACGAATGACAATTGCACTAAAGTCACTGCTAACGACGCCCTACTCGCGTGGGGCTAGAATCCTGGCGTAGCTCGAAGATATATAGATTGTGATGATTTGAGGTGCAAGATCTGGATAGAAGAGGACGCGGACGGCGCTAAGAAGCACAGTGTCGCCCCCATCGTGAGCGACTCTCCCTCCACACACACTTACCTCCATTTGTATACTAACGTTTATCATTTTATATTATTACCACCATTGCCTTCCCAAGTTGAGTACAATCCCCAAATAGTATGGAACAATTACATTTTACGCGTCCTTTTCATCTAGAACAAGTACTGAAGTGCATTTATGTCATCATTGATCATGACTTGAAGTTTTCTTATACATACTCGAACCCTTGCCTTAGCCATTCGTGAAGAAACTATTATATAGTGGCTTTATTTTCAATTTCCGTGAATACCATAGGGAAGCACTCTGAAATCTCCATTTTAACCTTTAGACTAAGGGCTTTAGTATTGGCTCCGCTTGCCTGCTGAATAATCTTCTACTTTTACATTAAGCTTTTACTGTAATACTTGGGCGTTCCTTACTCTACGTGAAGAATATTTGTCTTTTATTTATAGTTTTAATGTGTCTTCCCTTTATGGGGCGTTGCGTATGATTAGTCTCAAACATTTTTTTTAGATTTCAAGTACTGACATTCACAAGCTTTTTGTGAATCCGAAAATTCCATACGCAACGTCCTAGAATATAATGTGAAATAAGCAAGGAATTCAATCAAGTTGTCAACATTTTAAAAAAAATTTTTACTTGCCATTAACTGAAAGGAGAATGATTTGACAACGCGTAAGATTGAATTCCCTGCTCTTGTAACAAATGTTGTTGGTCCTTGTACTCTAATTTTCATGTGAAGATTAGATTCCATAATCTATTGTCCCTGGGGAGATAAATTCTTGCTTTTTTTAACTGTTCGAATTGTATGAATTGACACTGGAAAAACTATTGATTTTTGGTTGCATTTTGCATGAACGAAGTTCTCATAAGAGAGCAAACCCCGTCCTTCACAGTTTTTTTTGTCACATGAACGGTTCCACTCTGATTGAGATTGGAGAACCGCGAAAGGGACATTTCTAAGCGTTTCCTTTTTCGTTTGCTTCTCTTCATTTTACTTCTATTTTGCTTCTTCTTTCCAATTAGGACAACCATAAAAGGCTGAACAGAGGAAATGCGAAATTCAATCAACATTTTCGCTGATGAACTTCACCGTGTTCGTGTTTTTGTATATTTAGGCTGTTTTTTTAGCTTCCATAATGTGTGACGAACCGCAGCTGATCGAAGTGCCGGAACCACCCGTGTGTTCCCTGCCCTCGGTGACCGATGACGATGAAACTGTCGTTGTTCAGGTTTATTATTTTTTAAAATATTATATTTGAAAAAATTATCTACAGGAGGGCCAAACACTCAAATTGATCGTACCTAAACATGTAAATATCTGGCACAGAGACATTGGAGACGGTAATATAACAGACTTTTTTTATACATTTGCTTCCGATTTCAGGTCAAAACCAGTATGTCGAAGCTTCTAACGAATATTTGGACGTGTCCAACGTATGGAGACGTGGAGACATGGTGCGGAATTTTAACCTTCTTTACGATGCAAAAATTGGGGCATCTCCTAATTGAAGTTTCCAGGGCAGTGAACACCTTCCAAATCCTGTTAAAGTATGCGATGAAGATGGTAGTTTGGAAATGGAAGGAGTGAGTAACGCCATATCAAGCGTGGTCTTAATACGGTTTTCAGGTTACTGTAGCAGACTGTGGCCGTTACCATACGTACTACTTCGGTGATGACAGTGTGCATCACTACAAGTACTTCAATGTTACCGTGGTACCCGAAGGAATGACCGCTTGTCTAGGATAACATTTTCCGTGGCACTGTTTTTTATTATGTGTGCGGTATATTTCTACAATTAGTTTTCCCATGTCAACTTCTCCCATAACAACCAAATAAAGACTAAACGCTAATGTGTTCGTATTCAATGTAAAAGGGCGCTATGGTTGGCAGTTTGACTAGGTTTTCGGATATGTTTCACCGTTGCTACATAAATTGAATTTATAAGCGCTGAGAAACATATCCGAAAACCTAATCAAACTGCCAACCTTAGAGGGCGCCCAAAATAAATTCCCGATTTGCTCTCGGTTCGCTTGCTGTTCTGGTTAGTGATCAACGACGAAGAGAAAGATCTGTCACATGTACTATCGAGTTTCGGTTCTCGGCTGTATTTCATGCCATTTTGCACGAAGAGGAATCGTGTTAACAACTGGATTGGGAAACCGAGTATCAAATCGTAAATGGTCAGAGAGACGCAGGAATGTGACCACATCCCATTAGCCAACCCACTTATAAAAGAGGACGCACCGTCTCGTCGGTTCTCCTCTCTGACAATGGTCTATCGTCGACGGAAAGGGAGTACATAAATGAAGGTGTTCTTGGCGAGAACAGTCAATTCACCACTGTTACTCAAAACACGCTGTGTTGCTGACCCAACAACAATCTTTGTTTCCTTCGTGGACAACGCCCAATTCATTGTTTTCAGTTTCTGATGTGCGATACCCAACTGACTACTCTGTTCAAGGTGGGATTTAAGAATGATTTACTCTCAAAGTGGATGCAAGACGAACATACATTTGCGCAGTAATAATGAATTAGACTGATACGTCGTCTAACCGTAGCATCCGTCCATTTGGATATTATGGCGCAAATGTGCACGACACAGTGGAGATTCATGCAGGTTGGCGAAGAGGTCGAGCTCGACTTCTCCGAGTGCAAGAGTGGAGTGAAGCGAACACTTCAGGACGGACAGGAGCAGTACATCTCATTCCCCGAGTATGTCAACATTTTGTTATACTATTAGGAAAATTTATTCTCAAATGAAGCTAATAATTTACATTCGCCAAGGCAAGATGATTCTTTAGCGGCACCGAGTCCACCGAGTTCGATTCCAACTGGCTGGTATCTGGATCAGTCAGTCACTTTTTTTCGTGAAATTCGATAAACAAAAAAATTAGGACGAAGACTCTGGCAGCTCAGTGAAGGTATCGATTGAGCGTGCAGAGACCTACACACTCATAACTGTTACAATTCCATCGGTAAATTCGCATTCGCGGCTATTTCTGTAATGTAAAATCAGGTCTCACTGTCCGACAGCGGCGTGTACTTCGCAGATCACGAGCATGAGGGCCAAGTGTACAGGTGAAATCTAGAATTTTCATTCCTGCATTCGTATTTCGTTTTTCTGTAAAATCTAAAAAAAGAAAACGTTGAAATTCAGCAAGAGCTACACTGTCAAAGTGTTCGAAATGGACGAAGAGCTCGAGGCCGCAGCGGGAAATTAAATTACTTCAGTAGAGCAGAGTATAAATATTGAAATAACTACTGCATATGTATTTTATAAATTGCCCTTTTCCTAGAAAATGTTGATATTTTATGTATAACAATATATCACATGCCATGAATTGCTGATTACTCAAATAAAACGTGTACACAAACAACAGAAAATCTACTGTAATTTCAACGGTTACCAAACCCGGGCCATGAGTCTCCTAGTGTATATCGAAGATATTATTTATTTCGGATATTAGTTCTGACTAAATGGAGTGCCACTGTGATGGACAGAAGCTCGTCCGGAAGAAGCTAAGAGCTTATGTGAGGCAGTTTGAATTTTTATGGAGCAGGGAACCTTTTTAATAAAGCTAAACCCATCGATTATAATCATGAATTGGGAAAATTTTATTCGAATATTTGCATCCACCTCATTTTCTCACAATGTTCTCCGTTAAAAGATTCTTTATCCTTCCTTAAATTAGAATTAACTCCAGGTTGGAGGGCGAATCGAGATGAATTCTCGTGGAAACACTCAGTGGGCACGCATTACAGACGGATATTCTGATATTGTCGACGTGCCAAAGTAGGAGTTGTGCATTGTGAAAAGTCCCATCATTAGCTTGGCTTAGGGAACCTGGTATACACAGTGTTAGCTGGTGGAATGCCGTGACTGTACGTTTCTCTTTCACGTTTCCCACATTGAATTTTTTATTACATTTCAGGACGAAGAAGCTGTTAAGCGAAAAATAGTAACGATTAAAAAAGTTTACGATGATCCTGAAATGAACACGATCTTTATCGAATCGGTGAGAACTGAGCAAGGAGAATATTTTGAATCTGGTGTAAATATCAGGCCGAATTAGACGACGCCGGCGAGTACAAGACGATGAACTTCAACGGGGATCAGTCCATTGAAAGGTATGTATTTAATAGAGCAGTGCAATTTAGAGGGCACCAGAAAGTGTAATAGGTGAAAAGTGGGCCATGGATATTTGCGCCATAATGGCGAAATGGACAGATGTGCCATCTCGGTAAACACTATCACGGCGCAATAGTGAATTTCACCAATATGATGCAAATTTCCATTACGTTGACCTTCAGTTAGTGCAACTTTTTCTAAATGATAACAAAATTCTACATCGAGTTTGGCTTCAAGCTAATATGGTTGGAGGACAGTGTTTATTGGTCATGTTTCAGACTCATCTTCACAGTCACGGTACACAACAATAAAGAGGAAGCGGAAGCTGCTGAGGAGAGAGATCGGGCTGGGGTGGAAGACCGAGATGAAGTAAGGAAGAAGAAGGAAGAAGAGGAATTTGTGGCCACTCATCCAAAACAAGAGTTTCCCAAAGTTCAGTTACATAATTGGGGACCCTGGGCACTCGAAAAGAAGTAGCTTCATGTACAGAATTTAATATATTTGTATGTTGTTATGTATTATACTTTAGTATTCAATTGTACACTCTTCATTCCCATTCAGTGTCCATATCCCTCTCTATCTTTACTGGTGTAGTAGTTGATCTTCTTCTACACGAAGCAACTTTTTAGAGTGAAACGCTGACTTTGAGAGATTGACTAAAAACTCAGTGCGGACAATATAAGACAAAATGTACATATCCCCTTTTTCGTGATTTAACTTGAATATATGCGTTTCAGCTTGTACAACAGAAAGCAAAACTGCTGGTTGTTATTAAAATATTTATTACATTACTGTGCTCTACTCGTTATACATAAACACAACCGGAAATCTGCACAAATATGTATGGTAAATGATTCATTAAAGCAAGAGATCTGCCCTCTTTAAATGAAAATTAAAAGATACACGGGTTACAGTACTTGAGTGTGACTACGGTAACTGATTCTACCGTAATCTATGAGTTCTTCTGGGGAACCTTGATGGTGACTGCCTTCACTTCGGTGTACGCCTCCAGTCCGTACTCTCCAAGCTCGCGGCCGATTCCTGAATCAAGGAAATGTCAAGATTGGAAGAAAGAAGCAGAATAAAATGTTCCGACTCTTTGTGCTTACCGGACTGCTTGTATCCACCGAAGGGCTGTGCAGCATCGAAGACGTCGTAGCAGTTCACCCTGCACGAAAATATTGAAAACAAATTCAGGCTACAGTAACCCACCAGACGGATCCTGCACGGATGTTGTTCGCGATGTGGAGTGCCCTCTCAATGTCCTTGGTCATCACACCGGCAGCCAGACCGTAGATGGTGTTGTTCGCCTAAGCGAAATCAATCAATACCGTAATCCTGATTCGGGGAAGGTTATCATATAATAGTCTACAGTAACCACGGATACCTTCTCGATGAGATCCTTCTCCGAGTCGAAACGGATGATGGACATGACGGGACCGAAGATCTGCAGAGAATTGCAAATTGAATATGGTATACGGTATTAATGAATATCGATTATTAAATTACGGTAGGCAAATGAAGCACGTAATCCAACCTCCTCCTGTGCAATTTTCATCTGATCTCCAACGTTGGCGAAGACGGTCGGAGTGACGAAGTGGCCAGCGCCTTCCACCTGCAAGGAATATGTTTCAATTCTATTCAGGTCAAGTTTGTATAGCTCCCCAAAACAAATTTCGTTAATCTAAAGACATGAGCAGTGCAATTTCTTCATACTACTATCTGTAATGCTAGAATGACCACCGCACTGATTAATGAAACTGAACAACCAGCGAATGAACCCCATTAGCAGTCTTCATATTCAGTTAAACTACAAAACAGTTCAGTCAACTACCGTAACCCCTCACTCCATCAATCCCCCTGTACCTTCTTTCCTCCAGTGACCAGCTGTGCTCCCTCCTTCTTGCCTGCATCAACGTACTTGAGGATCGTGTTCACTTGGTTGCCATCCACCTGAATTGGGATTATAGTTCGACAGTCCAGAGATATCGATGATCAATGGTGATGCACATTGAGTATCGCCAAATGGCTATTGTTAAATTCACCAATAACCTTTCATACTGAATCTGTGAGACAGTTATGAAATAGACACTGTTCGGATCAAGTACTAGTAGAAAAGTTCACAAGGCCATCACATTCTGGAAAAAGTCCGTGAACATACGATTTCCAATGATAATGAAAGTCAAAGAGTACAATAATACAAGATGTCAGTAGAAAAGCCTTCCATCCTTGATAGCTGCTTATGCTAACCTGTGGTCCCTGAGTGGTCTTGGGGTCGAATGGATCACCGATGACTGAAGTCTCAGCCAGTGCCTTCGAACGGGCAACGAACTCATCGTAGATCTGTAAAAGAACACATCAATTGTGCAGACAAGGATGGATATGCAATCTCCAATCTCAAAACTTTGTATTTTAGTTCAGTCTAAACGAGTTCAGCATCTTATCCATAGATATCCATTATCTCTGTGCATTGAACGTTTGTGATGTGTTATATTGCAGCTCAAAACAAGTTAAATTATTTTCTTTCTAGAAGACATTCTTTGTTACACTACGTATGTTATGCATTACAGTCACTAATCACAACCCCGCTTAGCAAGTGAGATGCAACAACCATTGATGAGCAGGAACGGGGATGAGAGAGTGAGCAGAAACGAGAGATAGCTAGACAATATGGAATAAAGAGATTTATTTCGAAATTGTGTGGAAGGCGGGCTATGTCTTACTCGACAGCTGACACGAGAATCGGATTGCCTCCATCATACTAATCTCTCAAATCATGAAACCCACGATGGATTCGGACGCTCAACTCTTTGTTTCAAAAAGCTGTGCTAGTGAGGTTAATGTTTCCTTTTATTGTATTTTATTAGGGCACTTTATAACATTAAATACATTTTGTGAAAGTGTTCGTGATATCCCTGTAATTACAGCCAGAACCATGCCGCAAGTGCGAGAAAAGGAAAAAGAAGCGCAAAGAGAAGTCAGTAGTGCTGCTACTTCTTCAATGGAGTAGTAGAGTATCAAATATTAAACGCTAATTTTTATTCTCAAGTGTTTAACCTCTGAGTTTAGATCGAAAACAAAGAAGAGAAGAGAGGAGGATAACTCAATCATAGCTAATCATTTGCTGGTATGTTATCACTCTTTTGAATAACTCGTTGATTCAAGCTAGCATAGCAAACACCCTTAAAAAATATAAATGAAAATAATGCACGTTTAGCGCATTGAAAAATTACTAGAAAATCTAGTACATTGCGTCAAGGATAGTGCGGCAGTAAGATCTAGAGATCAGCAAACACCTCTTCATAAAGGAAAAGAGATTTGCCGAATGGCACAAAACGAGGAAGAGATGATTTATCTACATGATAAATACTGCAACTAAAAATAATAATCATTTTTAACTTAAAAATATTCAACTATAATACTATTTTTTAATGCATTCAAAATTGTAAAAAGGGCTAATTAATATTTTCTCTGTGCACCTTCTCATTGTTAGTTGCAAATTCATCACTCTTGATAATTTCCTTCTATGATAAATTATGATAAATGATTTTATTTTGTGATTTTTATTTGACAGCAAAGGATTTTACATATTTATTATATGCAGTGGTGCTTGATTGTTGACACATACAGAGATAAAACATGTAGCTCACCTTTCCCTCCACAAATGTGCGTGATCCGGCACAGCAGCACTGTCCCTGAAAAACAATGTGATTAGAATTGTGATTCATATGGGAAAATCTTGACTTTCCGTTGATTGGCCTCTATACTCATGCACACTGCACAACATACTGCCCTCAGCACGAAGACTACCGTATTTCAATTTTCCCTTCGAGAGTTCGTACCTGGTTGAAGAAGAGTCCGTGATTGGCCTGCTTGACAGCAGTATCGAGGTCAGCATCAGCGAAGATGATGTTGGGCGACTTGCCTCCCAGTTCCAGTGTCACCCTCAATACCACGACAATAACTATAAGAGGCGCAAATTATCCTATGAATATCCATTTATAATAATAATTAAAGTTATTTCGAGACAAATCGTCGCATTGAATATGATGGCTGCAAAATAACAAAAAGAGTCTTCATTTACAAAATGAATTTATGTGATTTTGAGTCTCAATAGCGGCTCATTACAGGCGAAATTCATACTGTCTTGATAAATGATAACAAACTTCTTGATGTTGCTCTCGGCCGCAGACTTCATCACAATTCGGCCCACTTCGGTGGATCCCGTGAAGGCGACCTGAAGGTTACGGTAATCAACCGATCGATACAGCATCTCAATCAATATAGGCATATCTGACCTTATCAATACCGAGATGTCCAGCGATGGCTCCTCCGGCGGTCGGTCCGAATCCAGGAAGAATGTTGACGACTCCTGCGGGGAAGCCGGCCTGAATCAGGGGTTACAGTATCTTGATCACATTGGTAGGCATGACAATTGTGGTGTGCCTTGGGAAAGGAAATAAAGAGGGATACGGTACCTCCTTGACGAGAGAGGCAACGTGCAGGGCGGAGAGGGGCGTCTGCTCGGCCACCTTAAGATAATAAATGTTTACTAATCAAATTCTGGCTGACTGTCGCAATACAAGAATACGAACTTTATGATCTAGTAATGATGAGCAATAGTATTGTTTTAATTAGTTGGCTTACCGACCGAACTCATATTGACGGTAGAGCGAAATGGGGTACAAATAATTATGGTGAAACGAGGTATCACCGTGATTTCATTTTAAAAAAATTCTTCATAACTTTTCCGATATAACTATTTTCTTTACTAACAAACCTTCATGACAACAGTGTTGCCCATTGCGAGTGCGGGTCCGAGCTTCCATGCCTGCATCAGGAGGGGGAAGTTCCACTGCAAGAGATGAGATCAATTGGGAAAAGGCAGGGGATGAGGTCATTTCCGATGAGGCCTCCAGTTTCGATATTAATGAGTCGGTTCCGATATGAAAGTTGCTTATTTCGTCGAGGCCATTCAGAATAACTACACTTCATCCATGCATGCGGCTATTCCGGCGAGGAACTGTGTTGTGCAACTTTCACTTGATCCCAAACGACAGACAGACATGGGATACGATATCCATACAGTATGATTCATCAAACAACAGACCGGAATGATCTGTCCGCACACTCCGACCGGCTCGTGTCTCGTGTACGCAAAGTAGTCTCCGGCCACGGGAACAGTCTTGCCGTGGTTCTTGTCCGCCCAGCCAGCGTAGTACCTGGAGCAGTTATGTTTCATGGAAGACATTAATAGGCGGAATATTGGCGAAAGAGATCGTAAACCCCTGTGCCATACAATTTTAGGAAAAGGTATAACTAGACGATCACGGAAAATTGTTATTTGCTGTTTGGAGAAGCAGCAAATTCTACTGATATGTCCGAAATTCCAATGATTTGTCCATCTCTTTTCCCATCAAGTTCGAGTGAAAGGCAAGTGCGACATGGACATTTGCGCCAGAACGGTGAAATAGACACTTGCGCCATCGCTGTCGTCATTTTCTCGGTGGAAGTGTCGACTTCACTATGACGGCGCAAATGTCCACGGCGCTCTTTTCTTTCAACCTTCGCCTTCATCTCACCTGAAACAGGCAATGGAGAGTGCGAGATCAGCTGCATACGCCACACCGTACGGCTTGCCGTTGTCCAATGTCTCCAGCGACTGCAAAGACTACCGTACTCTTCGGTCACTACAGTAATCCCCATAAATATCCCGAACAGAATCTTACAGTATCCCAATCAATGAGTTACCGTAATTACGATAAATACATAACATATGACGTATCAACATCATTCAGAAAACGTCCCAACATTAGAAGGAAAGGAGAGGAAGAAGTAAAGCGAAGGACTTGCCTATGCAGTGAAATGCGAGCAGAGATTAATAAACCCCAGCACAGAGTTCTACAGTATCTCACTCAATAAGTTACCGTACCGCAAGAAGGACGCGGTCTCTCTCCATCAGATCGGCCAGCTTGTTCAGCAGATATCCCCTCTTGGCTGCATCCATCGTGCGCCACTCCGATCCCAGAGCGAACGCCCTCTGGGCTGCCTGCAATCGATCGATGAGCATACCGCAACCTCGTCGAGATATTGATTGATAATAGCTTATCATTGGGTCAACTCTCAGAGTTACCGTATCCTCGGCTACCGTACCTTGACAGCGACATCGACGTCGGCCTTGTCTGCCTCCTGGACGGCTGCGATCTTCTTGCCGGTTGCCGGGTTGAATGTGTCGAAGGTCTTGCCCGACTTGGCGTTCACGAACTCGTTGTTGATGAAGAGCTGCAAATCGATCGATAGTGAGGAAATCAATCGATATTCTGTAATATCATTGATCTACCGTACCTGAGTGTATTGTGGCTTGATGTCGCGCATGGGCGTCGGCGCCGAAGCGAACGCGCGAGCGGTCACAGATGTAGCCAGACGAGACAGCATTCTGAAATGCACAAATATGAAACTATTTTAACTGATGGAGAAACATATAGAGAGATTTATACGGGGCGCCAATAGCTAAAAAGGGAAAGAAATTTTGAAATCTAAAATTTGATTCCTAATCCTTTTATTATGTCAGGCAGACTGAACAGCACATAAAAGACTGAACTCAGTGAAATGTGATAGTTCATCCGAATGGAGTCAAATTACAGGAACGAAGCGTTCAAAGATTGCACAGAACAAAGGGTGAAAGACAAGTGCGTCATGGACAATTGCGCCATAACAGTGAAATGCCGTAATAAGGACGAGAACGATTGCGCATCTCTCCACTTCATCACTACGGCATAAATGTCAATGGCGCACTTCTCTTTCACCCAGAACAAACGTTGCAAAGGCGAGCCACGTGTGCAAATACGAAGAAAGGCGCCAAAAATCACGGGGAAGCAGTATCAAGGAAGGCGAGATGAGACGAAGGAGGTAGATCAAATATAGTGATACCCTCCCGATCGACTGGTCGGGGTAGAGGACAGCAAAAACCGCGGGAAACCCCTGGCCGTGGCAAGGGGAAAGAAGAGGGGAGAAAGAGCAAGGTGAGGGGTGATGAATGGTGTTAGGAAGGAGAAATTGTAGTCAGAAGCATGGGATGGGAAGAGAGGAAGAAAGAAAGAAACAGAAAATTGAATATTGTGACCGCCTCTCTGCGTCTGAATCTTTTTGATCTTCTGATCTCTCCCCCGTTTTTGGCATTCGTCTAGATTTCTCTGTGTCTAATCTCTGGCAGAGACTGGAGATAGGACTAAAGACAACGTGGCTGAATAGACCGCACAACTCTCGCACTCCATCCATCTCCGAGCAACTGCGATACTCTCTCTCTCTTTGCAGGCACCAATTCGTCATCAGAGAACAGATCGTGTGTCCGAATGTAGAAATGATATCACCCCATCTCGCCACTTTTTGTACGCGTATAAATTATACGGTATAATAAGAAAAACGAATGACAAATACTGATCAGATGGTTACATATGTATTACATGACAAGAAATTATCCATGGTGGCTAAAATACATTTCGGGGTACTGGCCGGTTGGGGAAATATTACCTTCACGGTAAATACAAGTGTCCGATCAGAAGGGAATTGCACAGATCGACGCACACCTAATCGTGTTGACCATTGGTGGACACTGGAGACACACACGACAGATAGTGATCACGTGCAAGTGAACGGTTGAAGGTTGCAGAGACTGGCAAGTGTCCCTCAACCCATCGTAAACTCCACTACAGGCCAAAGGTTTCAGCTCCGCCTATCGATTTAAGCTTTCTGCCTCACATTGCATTCTGATAGACATTCAGCAGAAACAGTGACAAATACGTAGTGCAAGACACAAAGCACAAGTCCAGTATGGACTAGGTAACACATTATGGAATTTCTAACCTCCCCCAATCTCTTCCGAGCGGTTGTCTATCGAAATGAGAGACGACCGCTCAGGCCAGATTGAGACGGTTAGAATTCTACCATGCGCTCCCTCGTATGGACTCATAGCGACTGAAGCGAGGTTAGTGAAGGTTCCTGAAACAAAAACCAAGAGTGCAGATACAAGTGCTGTGCTACAAACACAAATGTGAACACACAAATACAACATCCTCGTACCCTCGTCTTCAAATTCCTTTATCGTATCGCACAATATCAAAAACAGTTGAATAAGTGTACCGTAAAATGCAAAGGCCGCATATGGTCTGAAATACAGTGTTAGGGCAAACTTGATGCAAGCTAAGCACATAAAGTGGATAAAGTAATCGGAGGAAACACGCATAGTAATATGGAAGTATTCATAGAGATGCATATCTAACGTATTCTAAATGCTTGGGAGACATGGGATTCCGCGCGTGGTCGTTCAGGTGTTCTTTGCCGTGTGTGACGGGTTGAAGATCTCAATCCAGTAACCGTCCGGGTCCTCGATAAAGGCCAGACCCTGAAACGAATTGTGAAAAGTGTTTGGGCAGGTTTCGTGACAATCGATAGTCCGAACTACGGCTGAAGGAATGACAATTTTCGATATATTTCATAGTTCCAACAATATGACCGCACTTTTACGGGCATAGGAACTGTGAAATATAACCTAGAAAATTGTCATTCTGTCGACCATAGCACTAACCTTCATTGATCCATCCTGGGGCTTCTTGTTGAACTTCACGCCCATTTTCTCGAACCGATCACACGCAGCGTCGACGTCTGGCACAACGATGCCGATGTGACCTTCAGAAAATTACGTTGGCTTTACATCCAGTATTATGATAGTTTTAGTGCAGATAAAAATTATAACTATTCATCTGGTATGAGTAGAACTATGTACTAGATCAAAATTAAATTTGATGCGCTGGTGGATGCAATAAATCATACGTGCTACAGGAAAGCGACTGCATCGGAGGGTGCAGATTCAAAATGCAAATGAGGCAAAATAGTGATTTGTATTGTTTTCAGCATCGGCAGAGATTTCGAACATGAATCATCGCATGAATGTTTGGTGTGTGATGTTGGGAAATAATGCAATCTATGCAATAGAGGAGATGAATGCGCTCTAATCATATAATACACACCTTCAGTAAGAATCAAGGTACACGACAATTTTTTTTACAACTTACCCTTTGGTTAAAAATATTTACTTACAACAACACTGTGAGGAAAACGCTTACCGTATCCTCTGGGCTCCTTGTTTCCGCTGTGATATTTGACTTCGGGGTCGTCCTCGGTACCCCAGTTGCTGAAAATGTTGAGCATGTACTCAAAGCACTGGTTAAGAGACACTGTCTCAGAGACAGTTAAAATTATGAAAATAAAAAGTTGCTTGGATATCCGAATAGTGTCACTTGGCCTACGAGAAAAAAACTACTGCAGAAGTGCTCTTATTTTGTAACAGTAAGTAATGTAAATTCAGTTGAAATCAGTATTTCCAAAGAAAAGTACTGACTGTGTGAGTTCGATCGTTCCCGGAGTACTCAGAGCGAAGTGCCTGCTCTCCTGATCGCTGGGAGGAATGTCATCCTTGTTCTGAAGCATAGTTCATATAGACCATGCGCGATAGGTTGGTGGTGCGTTCGGTGTGCGTTTTTTGAACTAGCTTCTGTAGATTCCTCATCACTAGGAAATCAACTTGGCGTTATTCTCAATTCGAGTCAGATCTCGTCCATTAAAAAATTACATTTTAGTGTTGATCAACGGGCGAATCTATAAACAAAAGTTGTTGTGTGTACCTTGTATCCCATGAAGAAGAGCGAGAATTCGCCGTTCGTGAAATCCAATTGCTTCAGAAGTCTGCAAAGATTCACTGGATGAACACCGCTTCTCCTAAACGAATCACCTCATTCCAAGGACATTGGTGTAGAAAGGCAGAGATTTGCGAGGATCCTTGATCCTAAAAGTCAACAAATATGCGCATGATTAATTATGAAAGAGAACCTGAGCATGGTCTGTTGGAAGTAGAACTGCTTCGTCTCCTCAGACGGCTCTCCACAGAGGGTTTTGACCTGAAATTCGCCTGATAATTAAATGACTTCCTTTGCTAATTACTACCACTTGCAAATTTGTGCTACTTGCAAACTTGTTGGTGATGTTTACCTCATCAGCAGGGATTGGTTTGAGCGAGGCTGGATGTTGTCCATCGCCCTTTCCACTCTTATAGGTTGGAGGAAGAAGAGGCATCGCTGCAATCAATTGATATGAAGAAATGGAAGGGCGCAACAACAAATGGAGAGGGAAAGAACAGATAACCACAGAGTAAACATTTCCGACCGGCCAACGCATAAACAACCGCGTCCGATGATTTGTTAACTATGTTCTCCTCAAACACGGATAAGAATACGGACTTTCAAGTTTTCGAGTTATTCGAACGTACGCCTTTCTTATAAACAAATTTAACTTATCTTATCGATCGCCCTAACAAGTGTACTTATAAAATGAAAAATAATTATCAGTAAAAGGTACAAAAATCGAAACATTTGTCCAGCATAATATTGCGACCGTCAATTCGGCTGCAGCACAGTAATCTTCCGGAATCAATTTCTGGTCTCTGCTTTTCTGACAGCTTTTAGTCATCGCATTTACTCAGTATTATAGCGTTGCTAGTCATTTATTTTAAGTAATTTTGTTGAATACGCTATGTTAGCGATGTGACAGAATATAAATTCAAACTTGATTCCTCAAACTGTTCTTTTAGGCGATGCGGCAAGTCGTCGCACTCCTCTGTCTTGTCTCGGCGACTCTCGCCTACGATGCCGTCCTCTTCTCCTCCAAGATGAAGATCACGTTAGTTCTTATTTTCATTTTTAACTTTTATAACATGATTTTTGTCTATTCTTATGCCACGAATGTATGAATTTCTCAGTTCCTGACTCGTAAAATAGGTTTTCTGATTCAGAAAGGACTACCCATCGCTGGACAACCTCATCCACTCAGCAACAGTGGATGAGCCCGTCGTCTTCCTTGTCGCCGAAAAGTTCGCCCTCGCCCAGTTCTCAAAGGCCGCCGCTGCATACTCCGTGAGTCTAAATGTCTGCAGAAAAATGTGAGCTTGGCTGTGTAGAAATTGAAAAAATGCCTCATTTTCTCTAATTTATGCCAATTTCTACTCTTCCACGCTCAATATAGTATTGCCAAGCTTGAGAACTGTGCACATTTCTAAAGCACAGCGTGGCTATTTACGGCTCACTGTGTTTCGCTATTGTGCAAAATCATCGTGTGCCACCTCATTCGGCGCGAAGTCTTGTGCTTCGTATCGTTAGTTATTGGCGCCACAATAATACGACAAATCGATGTGTTTAAAATTAATGTGGTTCATATCTTTGAATAAATATGGCCGAATTCAGAAAATAAAGCTCAATGTCTTCCTCCAGCGAATATTTTTCTTCTCCTATTAGAAGAAAAGTTATTAATTTTCGCCACATTGAATTCAAATAATATGTTTGCTATTTCAGACAAAGGAGAGCACTTCGACGATCGTGAATGCAGCCAAGGCATCCGGCAACGCCGCTTCGAGATTCCTTGACGGTCCCGTCCATGTAAGTAATAAAATCATTTTTCTAAGCTTGGGTTGAAAATATTTCCTTTATCACCCACTATTTAAATTAGAAATCTGCATCCTAGCAATATATTCTGTGTCAGGTGCCCGGTGCTCAATTCGTCTCTTCCATGTCCAACTTCAAGGCCGGATCTGCTCTCTACGTCATTGTTGGTGAGTGTTTTGCGCCCGTTGCAACAGTATATTTTGAAATTCCGCCCGCAAACTAAATCCTATTTGTGAATAACACCCAGGCGCCAACTTCGCCACTCTGGATCAGATGTCCGCGACCGTCATCACCACGCTGTCCTCCACTGCGCGTGCCTTCATTCTCACTGATAAGGATGCCGTTTCCAGCGATCCGGTGCGGTTTCCTGCACGGAATTTCCCCTGATTACTGTAGTTTGTTGCAGGTGCGCGTGAAGCGTGTGTCCATGAATGCTGAAGATGCTGCGAATGGTGCAGTTGCAGCGGGAGTTGACATGACGACATGGCCCATGATCCTTCCTCCAGTAAATGAAACCATGCCAGCCGGCGCCCAGAAACCCGCACCGTCAGTCATTTTATTTAATTTTTCAATACATTTAAAAACTATCTTCGATGTCCCCAAAAGATCGTTTAACCAGACTTTAGTCCGAAAATTTGCCTGACCGAACTTGTTTTTTGTTGCAATAATCCGTCTTTGGCTCCAAAAATTAGCCGAGCAGAACCCGCCTACGATCAACCAAGCGCAACCTTTTTGAACTCTCCCCAAAAAGAATTCGATCAAAGGATATTTTTTGTTCTATTATTGCGCACTGTTCTTGAACAATGTGATAGCATTGTTTGACTTTGGGTTACTTCATTCTTTTCTCCGTAACATGCAATTTGCAGTATGTCGTGCCTCTTCTATCTTGAGGGTCTCAACATTATCGGCAAGCGACTCGACAAGTACTATTCGTTCGTCGTGAGTTCTTCTTTGTAGTTTGTAGTCTAGCAAGTTAGCCAAATTTGGCGCTTTGGCAATTCCATGCAAGCATTCGATCATCCTGATTCAGGGCATGCGCACCAGTCTGAAGGACGGACACAACGGCAACAAGTGGCAGTGGGATCCGTCGTTCGCCTCATGCGAGGAGATTCCAGAGAAAGTGGAGGGATGGAGGACCAAGTGAGTATCGAGAGTGAAAGACAAAAGTGTCATGGACATTAGCACCGTGATAACTAACAGGCTTTCCACGACAAACGACAAAAGTTTGTCGGTTTTGTCGAAATTGTTTTGTCGATTTCGACAAAACGACAAAACCTTGTCGACAAACGAAAAAAATTGACACTACATATTTTTGCTTTTTAAATGTTATTTATACTAGATATTTAGAAAAAAGGAGAGAAATAAAATCTAATGATGTGAAATGAGCATGAATAAATAGTTTTTTCCGTAAAAATTTGACAAAATAAAGTAAAAAACTTAAGCATGTGCTTTCATGTCATTATCAAACAGTAATTTCTCGCGCAATGTGGATATCAAGTCAGTGCCTAGTTGAGGCGACTATCACATGTTCGACCCTCATGATCTACACCGTAACCTCCCTTGCAGGCCGAACATCACATCCAAGTTCATCGTCTCAGTCACTCCCGATGGCAAGACGGAGGAATTCAAGAGTGACGGATCCAAAATCCCCGCTGAGAAGATCCAGATCCAGTCAGTTTAGAGCCATTTTCGTTGACCGCAACGCTTAAGACCACGCGTTGTGGTCAAAGTGTCTCTATCATGATTCTTTCTGAAATGCATACTTCAGACTGACGTTCGTGTCGACCAACGTTGGCTACTGGAGTCTGACAGACATTGAACTGTTGACTGATCTCACCCTCACTCCCAAGGATGGCGTGAGTTGATTTCAATGTCCTTTATTACTATTTTACCCGTTTAAATTGAAAATAGTCTCATTTCCACGATTATGATCATTAATACAAAATATTGCAATTTTCAGGGCGCAATCACTGCTAAAGCCAACACGAAGGCAGACAACGTCGCAATGCTCAGAGCTGATTCGGTTTGTTTCTAAAATTCGTATATTCGAACATGATATTGAGCCTCTCATTCCCAATTGCATTGTGATCGGTTTTCATAGATTAGTAATGATCGCTCATGAAGGCGAAAAACAACAAGTTTCTTGTTATAAGGTCATATTCTCTTGGAATTGATTTTAATACCGTAATTCGTATTACACTTTTAATTTGCAGGTGTTCTCGTATGGCTGGAACTGCTGGGATACGCAGGCCGCTTGGTTCCCTGTAGGCAAAGCTGGCGATAAGACAGCTATCGGAGTCGGATTCCACGGCATCCAGGTCCGTAAAAATTTTATACACTTGAATAATTATTTCACGGATTCCAGGTGCACGTGTACGGTAAGAACTTCGACAAGAACACAGCCAAGAACAACAACATGATGTACTTCAACTCCAAGGTCTGTATCTTACAATGATTACTGTAAATGAAGCTCGTGTAGTTATTCTTAGTAAAGGTTTTTCACCACGAAAACCTGCCTTACTGTAGATCGAATCGTGCACGGGTACTTTCTCTGCTGCATCCTGGATGGGCATTGTCTCTGCACTTGTGATGATCGCCATTTTCGTCTTCGGATTCCTCATGCTCAACTCCATCACGGTACCGTGTTCTACTCTGATTATTGATTAATTTTGATTGCCATAAAATCTCGTATCGGGGCCCTGGAATTATTGATCGATTTACTGTATCCCGACTTACAGTAACCCCATCCTTTTTCAGACCGTCGACCGCTTCGACGACCCGAAGCAGCGCCAGATCGTGATCAACGTCCGCGAGTAGATACCGCAATCCAAGAGCCGATCACGAGTTTGACTTACTGCCATTCCCTACAGTAATCCTTCTGGTTTCTTCATACATTCCCCCACTTTCGAACGTTGTTTATGACAAAACAAGTGCAAAGATTATAGTGATAAAGATTTGTGCACGTGAATGCCAACCTTATCGGGCACAGAGTAATACAGAAAGGGGGGGGATGAATTGTTGCTGTCATGTGAAAAATCTGCTTCTTGTTGGGAATAGATGAGTACCGCATGTACGATCACTTGTTCGTTCTAAGATGACATTTCTCGAACATGAACTGTTCCCTTATTAGTATGATATATCTCCTATGATAAGGTAATTGCGGTTTGCCATCTGCTCTTGGTTCTGTTCTGTTTTACATTTCTGGTTAAAAATAAGTGACCAAAGTAACCCTTCCAGTCGGGGCATTCGACCCCAGGACGTGCAAAGTTGGAGAGGAAATGGCGGTTCCTCTGCTGTGTGTAGTACGCACAGGCCATCACAACAGTCACAGTGTTCCGATGAACTCTTCCTGGTCCCTCGCTGTCAGTCTGAGATGAAAACGTGAAAATCGTTGTTCTTCCCCTTTCCCGAAATAGGTTTCATGATTGTTTAAAAAAAGTGTGTTTGTTGCAATCCGCTGGACATCACAGTATCCTTTCATTCGTCCGCTGTCATTTCATGATTGGTTCTATCCTGAGTCCAGGTTACGGTAGCTGATTCCAGGATAGGAATGAGACTACGATGGCTGTTTGCACTCATTTTCTGTGTCTACCAAGTGACTGCACACAATATCCTGGTTTACAATCCCAAATTCGGCGTGTCTCACATAAACTTTATGGGAACATTGGCAGATACACTAGTGCAGGCAGGACATAATGTGGTGAGTGTGGACATTTGTGCCACAATGATGGAATTGGTACCTAGTCGAGATTAGATTTGTGTCATTGTAATGTCACAAAATGTGCACTATGAATGTGGATTTCACTCGTTTTGATGATATCGAAACTTTGCTTTCTCGAACATTTATTAAGTCTGGCCAAATGTGTGGCACTGTAATTTTTTTTATAAAGATACGCGCCACTGAAATCGAAAGAAAAAACTTCTTTTCTCATTTTTTTCATCCATGAAACCAATTCAGACCACTCTTCTCTCCGAGATCGATTCCTCACACCCGGATGGAACAAAAATTTCTAAGATCATTCGAGTACCACAGACGGAAGGAGCGGATGAAATGGTTTCTGATTTTTATTTTTGTATATTTATTGTTAAAACAGATCCTTAATTCACCTTGCTTAGTCTGAGTTAATCGTGAAGCATGTCAATGATGCGTTCACTGATTTGTAGATAATGAATATTGATATTCAGGTGACAGCACTGATGAGCGAGGATTTGGACATGTTTGAGATGAATGCGGCCGATTTTATGGGATTGATCAAGGTACCATATATTCATCAGGAATTTTTCCCTAAATTATCTTATGAGCTGCAGTTGAAAGATATTCCAACAGGCTCATTGATATGCAAATACAAAGAAGTGAACAAGTATTCCAGAACTCCTACCACAATGGCCAATCGTTCACGAAGCAGTGCAGGACCATTCTACAAGATCGTCAATTGATCGAATTTCTGACTGAGCAGAATTTCGATATCTTCATCACGGAGTCATTTGACACTTGTGGAATAGGTTAGTTTCTGGATTAAAGGACAAGTTTTTTTACTAAGGCTATGATAATGAAATTTTGATTCGATCACTATGATAGCGCTAACGACCAAAGTCTACCTAGTTGTCTTCGATCGTACTTGCGGCGAATTTAATAAAAGTTTTATTCCAATGTCCAGTAATTTAATGAACATGCTATTTCAGGACTCTCAAAAGTAATCGCCGCCAGATCTCTCATTACTGTCAGTACTACGTTCATGTTAGATTCGATGGCGAGGGATATCGGACTGCCGCTGTTTCCATCTTTCAGTCCTAGTATGCTTTTATCTTGAGATGGCTTGTATTTCGGTGAAGCATTGTTTGCTGTTTTCCCAGAGAGAAAATGCTGACGCAGATGTGATACGTGAAAAATTATCAGTGACGGAGTGATCAAAGCCTTATCGATCTCGAATGTTTGACTACAAACGTCTTTCGTAGGGTAGCATGAAAGTTAACGACACTTGAGATTATAGGTAGAAATAAATGTAGCAAAGTTGAAACACAGGCGCGATTGCTGAATCGTTCGACCCACACTCGTTATGGGACCGTGCTGAGAATTTGTGGATGAGTGTAAGTTACAAATTATGAAATTTCATCATATTTGGGTGTTTGAGATTACAACTCGAGTATTCTTCGGAATTCAGAACAATATGATGCAAAATCTGTACAATGAGTTTCATCCGGGCATGCAGAGCATTTCGGTAGGAACCAATTTCGCTCTTTATCGCGATATTTCGAGTAAGATAAATTACGTTTTCATACTATTTTCAGGAAATCCAATCTCATTCCACAGTAGTGTTCACCAATTCGGATCCCTTACTTGAGGAGGCCTATTTCACTCTAAACAAAGTGCTTCAGATTGGTGGAATCGCTGTAAGAAGACCCAAACCACTGGATCAGGTTCGAATATTTCGTTCCGTTTACAATCTGAAACTTTATGTGTTTAGCACTTCCAAAAGATTCTCGGTCTTCGTCCTTCAACTGTCATTGTTTCGTTTGGATCCATAGCGAAGAGTGTTTATATGAAGCACCAGAGGAAAAGAGCAATTCTTGAGGTTGGAATATGTTTCAACGAACGAACAACGAATAACAGTCGAAAATATTTTTTGTCAAATACCTGAAATCGTCTTGAATTTCTCAAATTTAGGCCTTCTCCCGCTTTCCCAACATAACTTTCTTGTGGAAATATGAGGATCCTTCCGATGTTTTCTCATTGAATGAAGTGGCAAAAGTGAAGAATGTCCTGTTATACAAATGGATGCCGCAGATTGATCTTCTATGTAAGTTTCAACTCAACTTTATTAGCTAGCAGAAGCTCCATTTGAATCAATATGAACAACACTTTTACGGCCTTGATACATTCAATCTATTACTTTAAGAATTTCATAATGTGCGGTTGAAACTTGTTCTTTATAAATAGGCTTAGTGAAGCTTGCGTGGAAATTCCAAAAGCTCTATTTATCTTTCGAAATCTCTGGGGATCTCTCGCTAGCGAGCAAGTTGTGAATCTTTTCAGAATGACTGTCATATTTTTTGTGCAATTAATTGGCTACAGGTCCTTTCATGCAGATGATCCCCGTGTTCTTCTCTTCATCACTCACGGAGGAATGGCCTCGTGTCTGGAGGCTGCATCTGCAGGAATTCCCGTCGTTGCAGTACCGATATTTGGTAATTTATCACGAGTTCTTGGAGACATTGGGGAGGGTCCTGGTGGTGGCGCCATATGAGAGATAAAAATTGCGAAATAGTATAAAATCGGGGTTTTCATGATTTCTCTTCCGATTTTTACTGCGGTTGAAAGACGTGCGTTGGGAGATCGAAAACATGGTTACTAGCGCAACTTTGCGCGTTCTTTCCAGCAAAAATACTTAGCCGACGATATGGGCAATATTTGATTTTTACCGAATTTTTTCTCAAAAAAATAATTCCGTTTTTCCTGCGAGATATGGAGCCGCAAACAACATCAAAAATGCGAATTTGAGCTAGTTTTGACCATTCAAAAAATCAGAGCACTACATTCCGGC
>JACMIF010000239.1:0-49275 GCA_014805445.1 Diplogasteroides magnus | reverse complement strand
TAACTGTAGTACCTTCAAAATAACCCCCCTCCCCTTAGCTGCGTAAAAAAGTGCCAAATACCCCAAAATAAAAAAGAAAGAAAAACAGAACAGGTATAATGCGGCAAAAAAAACCTTTCCTTGTCTGAGATAGGGTGACCCCCTTCAGCGTAAACGCTGTCCCATTACCACCCTCCATACAGACTAGTGCATGGGTCAAAGTAATGTTTAGAGATCAACAGTTTAGAACAGGTACCTTTATATAAGACGAGTGTGTGGCTGGGAAGTGCAGCTCAAACAGTGTCAGGTGAGTATGGGAAAGGGAAGGGAGCAGTCATCTGTCCTTATGTTCTAGTCAGTCTCAACTGATGGAAGACTGTTGTTCTTGACGAGAAATGATGACAGATCATTAACAATTCTTCCCCTTAACAATAGCAAACAACTCTGTTCCAGTTGCTGAGCGTTGAGTTCTCAAGTGTGCCAATGGCTGAAGACTCTACAAATCGCCAACAGTCCTCATCAGGTGAGCAATGAGGAAACTGGGAACAAGTTTACTTCATTCCATTGCAGTCTGAGCTTCGAAAGGACGGACTTCACGTCACAGGAGGCAGTCGGAAACGTTAAAAGGACAAGAAAGGCTGCGAGTCCACCGATGTTGGGAAGGTTTGAGGAAGAGAAAGAGGAGAAAAGGAAGTTGAACATTCAGGAACTTTATCCTTCTCATGTCACATGGACGATGTAGGGACCACTACGCGAAATGAAGAATTATGCAAAGAAGAGAGGCCTGAGGTTATTTTACTTTGAGATCATTCAATTGACTTTCGAGTATTATAGTTGATCCATGTTCAATAAGTGGATTCAAATGAAGACTGCATGGAAAGAATGGAAAGTGAGTGAAAAAAGGGAGAATGGGACGGGAAAGGGGACTATTCAGGCACAATGATTCGCTTTCTGCAATTCAAGAGGGGGATGACATTTGTAGTTGAATGACATCGAGATGGAAGACAACTCTTCACTCATAAAAGGTCAGTGAGACAGTAAATGGGTCCTGCAACACGTTTACTTGTAGATAACATATCGATGTTGGCTGGAGATTTGAGTAGAAGACCATCGAGGATTCAATACTAGAGAGGGACGGCATCACAAATTGGAACACAAGGTTGGTTTGCCAAGTGATTATTCCCCTCAGGGTTCCTTCTAGAGACGACTTCATTTCTTTCTTCTGAGAGGAGGTATTGAATGGAAAAGTAACGTCGAAGTGAAGTGAAAGGTCAGTGATTGAGTGATTGAGTAGTCAGAGGGAATTCAGAATTGTGTGAAGACACAGTTAAAAGGAACTATTTGACATCATTTTGGAGGAAAGAGTGATAAGAAGAGGAAGAACTTGTCCATGTAATGGTGAGTAAACCACTCAATTTTTCCACGAGATAATGTCATCCAAATAGATGTGGACACACCTTCGACATGGATGGACAATTCAATTGTTGAGCGGAACACTACAAACAAACACAAATAGGTATGCCATAGATCACATGATCAGTGGTCCATTCTCAATTCGTTCAGTTAAAACAAGGAGGAATTCTTCCCTCTGGTTTCCTGGCTGTGGTTGGGAACCGGAGCTGCAAACATATGCCAAAAAGTCAAAGTCATGCTGCAATGTAATGAAAGGTGTGATCGTCTGCTGAGATTTAAGAGAAGACTGAATTCACTTCTTCAGGCCAATCTACAACAATAAGTCATGAAAGAATTCATTATTCAAGAAGAAATGCCATTCAACACATTATCAACGAGGTATGCTCCCAGGAATGTAAAGGGGATAAGACTAGAATTCAGGACAACTCATTTGTGTTCTTGTCAACTGCTAAATGTAGAAGAACATCAAAATAATCAAGGTCTTTACTTCTCTAGAGAAACATGGAATGAGCAATACCATCTTCAGGAAATCAAAAAGGATACATCAAGTATGATGAACCACGGAAAAAAGGAAATGACGGAATTGCAGGAATTATCATCAATCCATTTCTGACAAGATTCAAGTCAAGGAATTAACGCGATAGCAGCTAAGGTTTGAAAGGTGAGAGACTTCCAAAGAGAGTGTATGAGTCCCTCCATTCAGTTTACAAATGAGTACATTTGTCTGCATCCAATTTCTCTCTTCTACACGACAATTCCCTCGAGCCGACCTTACGGTACACAAATTGGAAGAAAAGATCAGAGAAACGTGTTGTTGCAGGAGTCGCCGTGCTTTCTTCTGTCTTCTTCTACGTCGAACGCCGACGGATTCACGAGGATATACACAAACAATGCTCAAAAAGCTATTGGGGATTTTGGCGGGATGGGGTTCTTTTGGCATACACTCTGTAGAGGAAGTATTTGTCCATGCCATGGTGAGTCAACCACTCAATTCTTTCACAATTAATGCCATCCAAATAGATATGGAGGCATCATCTACATGGATGGACAATTCAATTGTTGAGGAGAACATCGGACTCAAACACAAAGAGGTATGACCATAATACATGGGATCAGTTATCCACTCTCAATTCGTTCAGTTAAAACAGGGATGAATTCTTCGCTCTGGTTTCCTGGCCATGGTTGGGAAAGTGGAGCTTCAAAAAGACAAAGCCACGCTACACAGTAATCAAAGGTATGAACGGTTGCTGAGAATGTGACCGAATTGACTTCTTCAGGACAATTTACAACAAGGAATGACATTCAACATGTCAACGAAGTATGTCCCAATGAGTGCAAAGGGGATGAGACGACAATTCAGGACAATTCATTTGTATTCTTGTCGATCGTTCAATGAGGAAAGGAAACATCAAAGTAATCAAGGTACGTGCTCCTCTACAGAAACAAGGAATTAACAGTGCAACCTTCAGGAGATCAAGTATTCATTCATGTTTTTCATCTGTCAATCAAGACAAACCAACTGAAATCTCAAAAACAAGCAATGGTTCATCAACAACACAATTCAAGTATATCATTCCTTCTCTTTAAGGGAGTCAGACAGGCTTGAGTCAGTTCCATATTCTTATTTCTTCTTCGTATCCTTTTGCTTCTTCCATCTTGGACTTGGATTCCTTATTCTCGTCTTTCCTTGGATGGTCCCGCACCACCAGGAGGGGGAGCACCCTTGTTACCATCCAATGAAGAAGACGGCAATTGGAGAGAAGAATCCAACGAGGGAATTGAGGAGAAGAAGCATCTTCTTTCAGCTGATAAATTGGCCTGTCGGGATGGGGGAAGGGATGGGAGGTACGATTTACATTTCGTCGTAATTTTTATGCCTTACTTTGAGTCAAATAACATTCGTAATATTTGAGGAGACCCACGTGGAAATAGTGGACCAGCTCGTGCAAAGTTCCACCACAACCTTCCTCCAGCCGCTATGGGAAATCGTATCCGAGTGATGTTGCATCCCTCTAACATCTAATTGTAAGTAGCAAAGTTCGACCTGATCGTTATTGTAAGAGAGAAACCATGGGTAGAGATCTAGTTATAGTCATGAAAAATGATGGAGTATGGTTACCTGTGACATTCTGTCACATCTGTTACCAACGGCGTATATTTTTAAAAAGCCAATTGGTGCCAGCTCGCCAGAAGCTATACACCCTTCGCTGATATTATTGGGCCAATCCTTGAACCTTTTAATAAAGAAGTGTATACCGTGAAGGAAGCAACACGCTATCGTTCAATTACAAACTTTTTATTACTACAACAACAAACAACAATTGTTACAAAAGACTTAGTCAACACATTAGAGCTATTGTTCATAAGTGAACCCATGACTCTACAACAATGCTAATCGAAGGGAAGGGGAAACTATACAATCCATTTGGATGGACGAGAAGTGGTCGCTAAACGCTTGGGGGTTATCAAGTGCGAATTAGATTACGCTGTAGAAATAGAGGTCCGGGGGCATCAGTTACAGCTACAAATTAATCGATTAACGCAAAGCGGGTAATGAATTGGTCTAATTGAGAGAAAAAATGGAGATGTGGCCAGGTGGTGCACACTATTGTGAGGGTTCGACAGTTAAAAGAAGTGGTGGGTGAGAAGGAAGGATGGATTTAGAGGAAGACGAGTCGATCGCGGAGAGAATTGTGGCTCTCCTTGTGAAGAATCTGGGCGACGAGGAAGGCCAGTTTGTGTGCGTATTGGCATGGTACAGGAACACGCACTGTTCCCTGCCAGTTGTAGGAGAGATGTCAGAGTTTGAAGGCCAACTGAAAGGGAGATGGTTATTATCATAACAATAGTGACTACGCGTCGCGGTCGGGGAAATGTGATTTTTGCAGGAGTTCAGTGTTTCTCGCACTCTCATGGCACCCTGGTCGGATCATCTTCGGAAGTTGTTCCTCAATTCTAAGGAAGACAAATATGAGATAGAAGTCAGTCTTGTTTTGTTATTCACATGCACCTCGTAAATCTACCATAAAAATTTGACGAGTTTCATGAATAAAAATACTGAAATATAAGTAATTCCTCATTCAGATGTGCACAGTTGTCGAAATGGAGGCTTTTCTGCAGGTCGTGCAGAACCTGCAAGTTCACCCAATTAATCATACGACTATGCTTGATACAGCCAAGGCTTGCAGAAGAGCCAAGGTGCCGGCCACCCCAACTCCGAACGTCCACCCGAACTCCGGCAGTTGCCTCCATCCGCATATGCAACACCCTAGCGACAAGTTTTGGGGGCCATATCTCCTGGCCAAACCGATTCTGAGCAAACTTCCTCCACAAGAGAAATCTTTTTCGTGGTTGTAATTTGTTGTTTGTTTTTGAATTTGAAATTCGCTTATCGAAATCGCCTGCCTTCCAATGCCACTGTTCTTGGTAAACGGATTTGTATACAAAGGCCAGGAACTCGGAATGAAGAAACTTGTTTTTGTGAGTAGGCATTCACTCCATTTGAACCCCACACAAAAATGATGATAGATATATGCATAAGTGACCACTCAGATGAAACTTTACCATTTTCCACTTCAATCCGAGCAATGATCATTTTTTGCAAGCTTCTTTGATCAGAATGTTCTACGTGAGATACTTCGACAAGAGAATCGGCAATTTATCGCAACTGAATGAAGAAGTGAAGAAAATGTGTGAGGAACGGTGAGATTACAATCCATTCCGGAGGACGTAAAGAGATTTGAGAAGATACGAATTGGTTATGATGGGTATCGATGATAGAAGAGAAGAAAACGATATGATACGAAAAAAAAACAGAAAACAGGATGAAGCGTCGCAATCCAAGTGATATCGACACACCGCTCGACAACAGGATTGTCTTCAATGCCCCACTCGACAAAAACGCTGCAGTCTACATCAAGATGACCAACACCTGTGATCGTCGTATTTGCTGGAGGATTGTCAATGATTACGATACCGAGGATTACCCTGAACATGATCCCATTGTGAAATGGCCCCAATAGAGGATTACTTGCCCCTAAGGAGACTATCACACTGGAGGCCACCTCAAGCCTTCCGATGGAGGACAATTGAAGAAGAATGAAATCAGAGCAAAAATGATTGAATGGCAGTATCCATTTGATGAATCTGATGACAAGGACGAGTACAATAAAGAATGGTTCGATGTCGAATTGGTCTATGCAATGGAGATGGTTGTCGAGTACAACATTTGAGAGTCCCACCCATATATCTCATTCATGTCTTGCAAATGATAAAGTTATTCCACTTAACCTTGCGGAAATCTCAAATGCAAACTCATGTTCTTAGCCTTCTTCATCTGGATTGACTTGACCATTCGGAAAACAACACGAGATAAAGAAATGATGAAAAATGACAAACGGTGTCTTCCGATTTTAAAACTTTAGTTTATTATAAAATGACTCTCAAAGTGAAATTTTCCTACCTACTGGTCTATCCATTCTGCGGAGCCGAATAGCCGAAATCTGGCCACTAATCACCGTAAATCTTGAAGGGGATCTGAAAGAATTCTCGGAAGTATGCCCCATGCCCCTACAGACACATTCTCTTGAAGGCAGAATTAGAAATCGTATCTGTTTGAACTTTTTATATCGTATTCACAAAGGCGTAACGTTAAAGGAGCCACAAAGGGAGATTGTTTTGCATGCACTTTACGGGATCACTTCTCTCCATTCCCCCACTTTCCCGTCGTCAGAGCGGTCTACTCTGAAAACGAGAGAGTATGGGAATGGAGAGAAGTGATCCCGTAAGTGCATTCAAAACAATCTCCCTTTGTGGCTCCTTTCACAGTTTATCAACGCGCAACGAAATAATAGAAGATGCCACAACAGTCTTTTGCCACAATTCCAAAAGAGATGCAAAAACACTAACAGAGTTGTTTGGTGGAATGGAAGTTGTGGAGATGGATGAAACCTCAACTTACAATTAGCATTTCCTAGTCATCTTCATACATATCTGCTACTTTCTTCCTTTCATTCGACTGATGAAGGAAATAAGATACAGAATCCAAGGGACCAATCCAAAATATGGCGACATATAAACGTGGATAAAGGCATTGTAACAACACAGAGAAAAAATACTGCCATTTCCCCTCATTCAGTTTGAAACTGCCAAGCATTTACTGTTAAAACTTTCAATATTGACAGTTTATCTGTCACATATGGCAGTTTCAAAATGACGGCGGGGGAATGGCAGTTTTAAACTGCCAATATTGGCAGTTCTTTTTCTGTGTGAATGAAGGGAACTCATGGGGTCAAATACAGCGTTTAGCGAATCCCAACATCTTAGACATCGATCGATAATTATAGTAAGTGCACTCAGCTATGCATTTAACCTTTAGAACTACACACATAAAAATATTACGGTCCAGCGATAAAAGACATATTTTTTGGAAAAAATCAAAAATTGTGCAACTTCGAAGTCTCGAGAACGTCGAGATCAATCATTTGATAGTACGACGTAGGTAGTACTCCAGTTTCAGTCTCTCAGAAGTTTTGACTATATGCAGGTTTTAAATTAGAAAACTCATAATTTGCTGGAATACCAAACCAGTTTGGGTGAAACTAAAAGCGCAGTTGGTAGAGGGGAAAAACAAAAACGGGTATAACGTTTGACCAATTAGTGCACATGGCATGGCAACTATCTATCATCATCTTTTACAACTTTTTCATACTATATCTGCGAGACTACTACATTTGAACATTTGATCCCTATTATTTTGACTATGGACGAATGTACGGACGCGACAGACTATCTACGTGCAGTTCATTAATGCAAAGTGTTGTGGATGGGTATAAAGTAGGGTGTCGCATTCGGGCCTTTATTGACAGCCGTCCATTTCTAGTCGTCAACGTTCGCTCAGAGCGGTCGTCTCTCACTTAGCAGAGACGACCGCTCTGAGCGAACGTTGACGACTAGAAATGGACGGCTGTCAATAAAGGCCCGAATGCGACACCCTAGTGAACAGCTTTTGGACCTCTTTTGCCTGTGCTCTCTTTCCACCGGTCCTCTCTGGTGATCGAGAGAGAATGATTCACCGGTGCACACGGACGGAAAACGGTCCATAGGTCGTTCCCTACCCTCGACACTCGAAGTTTTCCCCCGGTCCTCCACTTGTCAGAAGAGGACATCAATCATAAGACAATTGCTGCATGGGAATGCACTGCCGGAGGAATGCAGGAGATAACAGGATCATCACTGATATCTCATGATAGACGACTGAGATCGATGCTTATTTTTTAATGTGGTCTGCGATGACGCTGGATATTCTGCATCTTAACTGATCTGCTACTATTGCCTATATATTTCACTATTGAAACATATCCAGAACGAGAAACAGAGTTCCGAAAAACGACGAAAAAGCACGCAAAAATGAGAAAAATACTCGGTCTAAAACGTAGGAAGCGTTCTAGGTATAACCGCTCAGTTGGGATGCATAATAATAAATTGCATTTTTACCCATCATATGCGACAAGGGCAAGATGTTCGTCAACGCTTATCACACGTAGAATATGGGCGACGCTCTCGTTCTCACTGCAAAACATATTAGCCGTTATGCGAATTTCCAAAAAGCGGTTACAAAATCTGTTCTTTATGGTTTCTGTAATTAAACGGTTAATATTATGCATTTCTCCATAGTCTGTTCTCCGAAGAACAGTAGTCTAAATAACGTAAAGACAACCGCTCGGCGGTTGCTAGACGAATGAGAAAAGAGGAAACGAATGAGAAAAATTACCGTTTCAGAAAGCCTAGTTCACTTGCCTCAACTCCACATTCCTTGCGATTCTCCTACTCAACGCGTCGTCGAAGTTTGTCAATTGTCCGAAGAAGCTCCAAGATGCTTCCAGATCCTTGAAGCGAACGATGCATCCGGCGAGTGCAGCACTTAAAGCGAAGCTTGTGGATGTAACAGACCTCATGGTGTGCCAACCAGGACCACGAATCGGTTCTGGAAGTACATAACCTTTTCTCCAATTCATTATCAAGTGGTTCTCTATAATCAGCGAGAGACAACAGCTCGACAATGAGTTAGAGAAAATGAATGTACTTCGAGAGCCGATGCACCATCTCTTGTGCCAAGAGCAGTTGTAGTGCTGGAACACGTGTGATTCATCGACGGACACTGTGCAGATGTGTTTTGATGTGCTTTCTTCCTCCAGTCATTTCTGTGATGTCATGAAAACATTGTGTGCGGGTTTCTATTGTAAAACGGTTGTATAGTGCCTTCGAGAAACAACCGTTCACCGGGGATTAGACGAATGGCAAAATAGTGTGGTGTGTGGTGTATTGTGCATAACTTGTGCTGTGCAAATTCCCGTGAAACATTTTCGAAATATTTACTGTACACATCCAAATTATAATTAGAAGACATTGGCCTGTCGCCGTGACCTTATGCGCCGGCAGATACGTAGAAAACAATGCAAGATACCACGCAACACATTTGCCGGAACGTGATGGGTGGATCAAACGAGTTGACTACGACGAAATCGCCAGCACATAGGCACACGTGATGAGAGAGTGAAAAACACTGGAAAGGGGGCAGTGTGTACGATCTAGGGTTGACAATTTATATGCGAACTTGGTTATGTTTCACCTGTTCCAATATATGGGAAGTTACAGCTTTCGTGAAACAATACTAATATCGCATACCAACTGGCAATCCTAGTATGATTCAAACGTGCTTGTGATACATAAAGTAATGCAACTTTACATCGTCGGAAACAGTAAAAGATGACTATAGAAAGGGTTTGCCATAAGTGACGGGTGACGTCGAACTGGGACCGCTACATATCATATATAATCTCTATTGATGCACTCTAGGGTACCGGATAAAACTGGGCTAAACGGGGAAGAAAACTGAGCACCGTGTGGATACTGAAATAGTGAAACCGGTCACCAGTCGACTGAAGCAAGGAAATACATCAACCTAATAGGAAAAAAAACGCTTCGAAATATAAATGCTCTCAAGACAACGAACTCATAGAAATTTGGGAAATTGCCGGTTCCCAAAATACCAGAGCTGCAGAATTGAGAAGATGAGCAAATGTGTGTATGTGTGGTGGTGGTGGGTGACAATGCATGGTGCATCCGTAAATGAGGACAGAGACGGGTGTGGGTGGGGGTGGGAGAGGACGGAATACCGGTGCGTACACGTATTGGACGGATGGTGAAATGACGAGATTCAACAGGACGATGGACTATGGAAAGAAATGTACAGGGCTGTCGGACTTCCCGGGGGCAGTGGGAACTCCTTGGCCCTTGACTATAACTACTAACTAGTAAGTTATTGAAGTAAATGAGAGACTAAAAGATCAAAGATCATATATAAAATCAGTGTCTACTTCTCGTCCTCTTCGTCGATCTCGTAGATCTCGTGTACTTTCCGCGCGTGGCCGTTGACTCCATTGACGACGTTGGAAGAGATGGAGGGTGGTCCATTCTCTCTTAGCCTCTCCGCCCTTCGTTGCCGGTGCTTCTTCAAGATTGGAATGTCCAGGGGCGATCCGAATTCATCGGCTGAAAAGGCACTTGTTATGATAGGATTATAAATGTTTCTAAATCAATAGTAAAACTAAATTCCTCATCTATCTAATCTGTGTATTAGAAGATGAGAAATGCACTTTGCAATTGATTTAGAAGCCCTAATTGGAATGCCTACCTTCCACAGTAACAGTGCAGCTGGTCGTGGCCTGTCCTGCATCGTTCAATGCGACACAGGAGTAGATACCCGAGTCCCTCCACAGAGGATCCTGGATGACAAGTGTACACAGGTATCCTCCTTCGTCCTTGAGGAACTTCACACGGGAGGACTCCACGATGGGCCGCCAGTCCTGAAAAGAATGTTATGAACAACGTAAAGGTGCCATGATAATTTCTGAAATTGTGATCTCATCCTCATACAAGATATTTTCCAGTTATTCGAGTATACGCTCTTTCGCCTATTTCCCTCGAGTTGCATTGGTATCAATGTAGATAAATTATTATAATTTGCTTGTGAATGAACACACCTTCATCCACTTCAGTTCAGGGAATGGTGTGCCTTCCAATCGGACATCCAACTTCAGCGGTTGTTTGGATGAGCAGGTCTTGTCTTGCAGAGGAGACAGGAAGGATGGTCGGGCTGAAAGGCAATGTGTTCGTGTTGACATCAATTGAATACCAGGGGTTCCAAATCTGCAAATTTGTCGTCATTCTTCTCCGGAGCGCTGTTGTCTAATTTTGTAATAGACAACAAATCTCCGGAGAAGAATGACGACAAATTTACCTTTTTTTACCCCTATTGAATACAAGTGTTCAACAATACATCAACAGTGAAAACACATTTCTCGTCCGTATGAATTATGGGGAAAAGCACTTTACTACCGATTTAGATAACCTATTGAATACTCACTCGCAAGATCGATGAAGACGTTCTGTTGTGCTTCTCCATAGTTGTTCTTTGCGATGCATTGGTACTGTCCGGCGTCGTCCTGCAGGAACATGAGGAATTAACTGTCAATAACAAGTTAATCACCTTATTGAACCCATTGATGGTAAGCGTGGCCTCAGCTCCTCCATAAGTCCATACTCTGTACTTGCCAGGTGTAGCCTTAGTGTCGATGTCCCAGCCCCGGAATTTCCAGCTGAACGTATCTTAGCTTATTTAAGTCGAGACAACCATACTTACGTAATGTCGGGATCAGGATATCCAGAAATGTTGAGGATGATGGTGATGCTGTCGTTCTCGGCACAGAATCGCTTGTCATTCACTCCGGGAGCGAACCAAGGAGCGCAGGCTGCAAAAATGTCATTCATCCAGTATCAAGTAGGCGAATTATAAGGCTTCAAAATCTTTTTAAAAATTTCTGACCCCCGCGGAGCGACTGTCTCATTGTTCGATAGACAACCACTCCGAGAGGGTTAGATGAAGGAGAAATGAGCTTTATACCGTTTAGAACCCTAGCTTCTACTCACCGTATTGTTCAGCGTGCATGCACTCGAGTGCCCTTTCTGCATATGGATCAAGCAGTGGAATGATCTTCTTGTTCTTGTCCATAACTGGCTGAGGTTTGGCCATCAACCTGCAACAATCCACAATCACTCACTGTCATCAATGAAAATACGGGTGAAAGACAAGATCTCAGGGACAGTTCCGCCGTTATGATGATGACAACGATGACACAAGTGTCAATTTCACCATTATGGCTCAAATGTCCATGGCGCGTCTGATCTTTCAACCGAAAATACACAACAACTAAACACAAATGCTGGACTGCGATAAAGCCATGTCAGCGAGAAGCGGGTTGAATCTCTGTTAGTCTACGGGTATTACTCGTGCAACATTTAGTTAGTTCACCAGATACCTTTCTGTGGGCAACAATGCCGATCCTGTCCCCAAGTATCTCGAGGGACGATATTTGAACATAGAGGAAGGTATGGCGGCCGATAGGTCAGCATAGGGGTTGACGAATGTTCGACGAGGCGCCCTCGATGGAGACGGGGAGGCCGAATCATAACCATGTCGTCCCGTTGATGAAATGCTACTGAATCTGGACGATCGAGTGTAGGGAGATGAAGAATAACTGGAGCCGAGGGCAGAAGTTGATCGAGAGTAGGACAGGTCAGAGTATCCTCTGGAAGACAGGTATGAGGACGGAGACGCTCCATGGGACGAGGACCGTACAACAGAGGAGGAATTGTCATCAAGACTGAAATGGGACGTGTGGGACATGTTGTCATGCTGTGTTTTCTTGGCTTGAAATTGTGGTCTAGTGTCTATTTTCGACTTGTGATCTCATGCTTCGATGTTGCTTAACCTTTCTTCCCATGCTACAACGGAGTCTTAGTGTGTGGAACGTGCACGGAACATACAACAATGTAGAACGACTGGGCTATTGATACAATTCGACTCCACATATACAGACAAGAAACGAACAAGACAGGACGGAACATGTTTAGATTTAGAACATAAACAAGTTTATTCATTAGTCAACGAGTCGTCAGTGTACCTGCTGGGTGGAGATGCAGGAGAGGGATCGGAAATGCCGTAGATGTTCTCAGCCCGAACTCGGAACTGATAGCTCTTACCCAGTTCCAAGTTACGGATCTTGCACACCGGCTCCGGAACGTTGTATTCAAGCTGAAACAAGATATCTTGATTATAACAACTTAAGGGTAGTCTGTGAATTTTCTTGGAAAGACTCGCTGCACCGAGAAGATATGTGAAGATTGCTTTTGACTAATCTAATCTAATCTAATCTAGCCTTGATCCAAAGACATTATTTTCAGATAAGAATATGTTGAATTGCATTGTATAGCAATAACGAATATCTCACCAGATTCCATTCCTTGTATGGCAGTTCCCTGATCTCGATGACGTACGTCACCTGCGGGTACCTGGGAGGTGATCGCTTCGTGGGAATCCACGACAGCGTCAGTGCATGTCCCTTGACCTCCTTGATGAAGGGTCCGCGATCAGGAGGAGTGGGCAGCTTGGAGTAGTCAATCTTCTTGAATCCATACTCCTCCGTGAGATAGGGTGTGACATCGATCTCTCCGGTGAACTTGATCAGGTCGAGGTATGGCACAGTTACATCCAAGATTGCACTACTCCTCGCCGTTCCATGCTCGTTCTTAGCGATTGCGACATACTCTCCTGCATCCTCGAGGGTGGTATCGAGGATGATGATAGCATGGGAACCTCCTCCACATCGTTGGATCTTGACCCTGTCCGATGGAATGATCTTCTTTCCATTATGGAACCATTCCACATCCGGAGGAGGATAACCAACAACCAGACAGTCGAAAATGGTGGGGAGGTGGTTGAAGACATGCTTGTTCTTTAGTTGACGCACGAATCCTGGAGGGAATGGCATGCCTCCACGGTCTTCCGCTGGTTCGTAGAAACGGGGTTTCATGACAGTAAGACAACCCTCTGTCCTGGCGGTTCCGTGTGGGTTCGTGGCTTCCAGAGAGTACTCTCCCTCGTCTTCAGGTCCAAGATTGACGATGATCAGATGATGGACTCCTCTGTCGTCGGTGAAGATGACTCTCTTGCCTTCTGGACCATCGGACGTGATCTCCTGTCCGTCCTTGAACCACTTGACAGTTGGAGTGGGAATGCCCGTGGCACACACGACCATCTCAATTACTGAGCCCTGCAATCGCTCAGTTATTTCTTTTTCATGAAGTTCGACATCACCTGGTTTATGTTCATGTTGTGCAGTCCTCTTCTGATACGTGGTGGTCCTTCTTCAGGTGCCTCTTCTGGTCGTGCCTTGAATGCAGCCATTCTGTCTCCTGTAACATACAGCTCGTCAGTCTTCCATTATACCTTCCCTTTTCGGGTAAAACATGAGAGTGCCATGGACATTGCGCCATAATGAAGTGCTGAACATTGCGCCATCGTTGTCGTCGTTATCTCGGTGCTATTGTCCATGGTGCTCACGGCTTCCTCCCCCATTCTCACCTTCAACAATGAGCTCGGCCTTGGTGGAAGCAGTTCCGTGCTCATTAGTCGCCACACATCTGTACGTTCCCTCAAACACGAACTGAACATCCGACAGGATGAGCTTCTGAGTCTTGTCCGGTCCCTCCTCCATCTTGATCTTGACTCCGTCAGGCGTTAGTTCAATTCCATCCTTGAGCCACTTGATGTTGGGGAAAGGATCTCCGTATGGCACACATCTCAAATGCAAGAATTTCAGGCAAACAGTCCATTGATGAACTCACTCGAAAGTGACCGTGTCTCCCACTTTGCCTCTTCTGATAGTGAGTGGAGTAGAGAAACCAGGCGCCTTGCCACCCGTCACATCGACGATGGGCTTGCGTGGACCAGCTATTGTTTACACGACTTCCAAGACATTCAATGTGTGAACTCACAAATAACAACGACGTCTCCAGTCGTCCTCGCGGCTCCGTACATGTTTTCTGCCACGCATCGATAGCATCCTCCATCGTGTCTAGCCGCTGACTCTACGGACAATTCACACCAGCCGTCGGGGGTCTCGCTCTGCAATGAACGGTTCAAATCACAATTCGCCACAACAACCACGGTGAAGGTACAGAGTTATGGACGAATTGTTAAACTCCGCTTCTACTAATATTTGCTTTGAACCTTGTATACTATGTTCATCAACATAAAATTTCAAACAACAGAACAACTTACAATCTGGAGCTTTCCATAAGCGAACACTCGTTCTCCGTCCTTGTACCACTTGATGGAAGGCTTGGGATCTCCAGAGAAACGGCATCGCAGAGTAAACTGTTGTTTCTCCGGAATTTTGACGCTTTCCAATGGATTGAGCAACTTGGGTGCCTTGTTGGCATCGAAGCTGGTGTCTCGCTCGGCTGATGCTCTTCTGAATATGGCTTTGTCAGGGTCAGACTACATGCGAAAATTACGGTGATCTCTCCTTGGGCAGTTTCTTAACGATAGCATTGCCCTTGTCTTGGGCTGATCCTGATGGATTGGTAGCGATGACACGATAGATTCCCTCATCATCTGGGGTACAGCATGGAATGAGCAGACGGGCAGTGCCATCTGGAGCCAGAGACATCATCAGACGATCGGATGGCTGCAGTTGAGCTCCGTCCTTGTACCAAGTGAGCTCAGGCAGAGGATCAGCGTCGACCTATTATGATAATTAATAAGGAACTAAAATCTTGTTTATACCTTGCACTCGAGCTTGAGTGGTTGTCCTTCGGTAGCACGAGTGTCTCCCAGTTTGATGGTGAAGTTTGGAGGTGATCCCTTGGTCTTGGGAACGCCACGGAGACTTCCATCTGCAGTGAATAATGTTCAACGAATGTACGGAAATGGACAGTTCTTGACTAATCCAAGACTACCCTTGATCATTTGGGCATGTGCTCTAATACGGATAAATAATGTATCTATTGTATTGCATTGAATGTATTTTAGAACATTATTGTGCAGTACTCACCATCAATGGTGACGAAGCTCTTCGTTGTCGCCGATCCACTCTCATTCGTGGCCACACACCTATAGGTTCCCTCATCATAGGTGGTACAGGAGTTAACCTGAAATATATTATACTTTTGTTCCGTGGAGCATTCTATTTACCCTGAGTGTGTGGACGCCAGACGCGACCTCCGCAATGACTTCATATCGGGAATCGTCGTAGAGCATCATACCGTCCTTGGACCATTTCACCTGTATCAGGCAACCTCATATTGGTCATGAGATTGAGCAAACCTGAGGCATTGGGACACCAGTGACCTTGCACTGCAGCTCGATAGAAGAGCCAAGCATGATGGTAGTGTCCTAAAGTGGCCGTTTTCATTAAAATGTAAAAAGTTTAAGGTTTCACCTCAAGAGGAATGACGAAGCGAGGAGGTTGTCCTTCCTCGAGCTTGGGCATTTCGGACTTGGCAAGGGTCACTGAATAATCACTTCTTTAAGAACGCTATATGTCTTTTTCTCACTCTCGATGTGTGCGGTCGCCTGGGTCTTGGCACTTCCGTGCTTGTTGGTGGCTTCGCATCTGTAGACGCCTTCATCGGACATGGTGGTCTCCTGAACGATAGCATTTATCGAGATGAAAGACAAGTGCACCATGAACATTTGCGCCACAATGATGAAACGGCCCCTTGCGCCATTATTCTCGTTGTTTTCAGGGCGCTCATTTCTATCACCCCAATTTGTACCTTGACAGTTAGTGTGCACGTTCCATCTGGCAGTGTCTCGATCTTCGTTCTATCAGAGTCTCTCATCAACATGCCATTACGCAGCCTGAATGTCATTCTATCTAGCACAGCTGTTTCATCGTCCAATGAGAAGGAAGATGTTCAAAACTGACCACTTGATCTCGGGGAAGGGATCGCCAGTAACCGCGCATTTGAGAGCAAGGGTCTCTCCTCTATCGATCCAGCTGTCGATGAGTGACTTGGTGAAGAAGGGTTCTGCACCTTCCTTTGTCACCTGGTATAGAGGAATGATGGATATATATGAGTAAATGCAAACCTCCAGCTTGGGCACCTTCACAGTAACCAGAGCAGAGCAGTTGACGGATCCGAGAGGGTTGGCTGCCACGCAACTGAGGAGTATTCATTGATAGGGTAGGGAAAGAAAGCACAAGTGCATTTTCTAGCATAAATTTCCGTCGGAGCGGTTGTCTCTTTCAAGTGATGGACAACCGCTCCAAGGGAAATTAGACTACAGAAACAGTTATTTCTGTGCCCTACCAATAATGCTATCATAATGCGAAAAAGCTACCGATATGCTCCCTGATCTGCATCCTTTGCGTCCTTGATGGTGAGGCTGACAGTGCCATCATCTGTATACTCCAACTCGTGTCTGTCATCAGATCTCACAGGCAGACCATCCTTATACCAGGTAATCGAAGCACGAGGGATTCCCTCCACCTGTAAGCATCATCGTTTACAATTTTATACCTTTCGTAAACTTCTCCTAAAATTCCTTTCATATTAGGGGCTCGAAAGCGGTGAAAATGAGCATTTCTCATTCGTTTGTGCTCCGAGAAGCGGATATCTTTCGAATGCACTTCTCGGAGATGAGAAATGCACTTTCTTATTTACCGTTCTCAAAATCCTAGTTCATAAATCATCATAAACATGCCTTGCAGTTCAGCTTGATAGTGTTTCCGCCTGCGCCAGTCCAGTCATCCAATGGTGGATTGAACTTGGGAGCGTATTCCTTCTTCTCCACTTTCTCCTCGACGACAGGTACTAAAGCTCTTATAGCTAAGTATAGATGGGCCTAGACTCACCTTCGACGTTGTAATTGGCCCTGGTATCAGCCACACCATACATGTTCGTGGCTATGCATTGGTAGACACCGGTATCTGCTTCAGTGAACTTGGTGATGGTAACACGGCAGGATCCATCGGTACTGTTCCAGATTTCCAGACGGTCCGTGGCCTTGAGCTCCACTCCTGAACATACGTGGCTACTAGGGGTTCTAAAACGGTGAAAATGTGCATTTCAAGTCGTCTAATTTCCTCTTCAATTTCCAGCTGTTGTCCATCGCAAGTAGAGGCAACAGCACCGAGGGGATTAGACGAATGACTAACGCACTTTTTACTACTGATTTCCTAGTGTCTATTGCAAAATATGTGTTTCTCACCATCCTTCTTCCACACGATCTCAGCTCCAGGTTGTGCATCCACGTGACACTCCATGGACATGAAGTCGTTGTCCGGAATACATCTGAATATGTACATTTACAATTATTAGAAGCTACGGGACCGTTACCTGTCCCAGAGAGGCACGTTGAATCTCGGTTTGTAGCCTTCGCCTTCGCGGTCTTTCTGCAGTTTCTCTCCTGCAACATTTAGTTATAGGTAAATATAATACGCCTTCAAATAAATATTATTTTTCTGGCTTGAAGATCGAAACGAACCTTGGGTTATTTTTATTTTTGTCCACTAATATTATTATAAATGTGTAATCTATATCTCACCAAGTCTTCCGAACTCAGCCACACACTCGTCCTCTCCAAGATCGTTCTTCGCCTTGCACATGAGCGTTCCGAAGTCCTCCTCTCGAATGTCACCAATGACCAGAATGTAGTTGCCATCTCCCATGTCTTCCACCTTCACGCGATCAGACAGAGGCAGAGGCCTGCCATTGAGGAACCTGAACCAGCACTTCCATAACGTTCATATTTTACCATACCATTCGAGTGTGGGCTTGGGGAAGCCGCGGACTTTGACATTGAACTCCTTCTTCGATCCCACAGGAGCGTCGGCAGAGCGAAGTGGAATGACGAAGTACGGCTTCGAGGGCTCTTCCTTCGGAGCAACGACGGTGACCTGAAGAGGTTGATTGAAGATGATGCCCTTGTTATCGAAAAATCACCTTGCAATCGCTGCTCTGACTTCCAGCAGCGTTCTTGGCGGTGACCTTGTACGCGCCGAAGTCGGACTTCTTCACGTCGAGGATGCGCAGAGTGATTGTGCCATCAAGAGCCTGTCTCATGGACACACGATCGTTCTTCTTGAGCTCTACTCCATCCTGATGCACAATAACTAGTCAGATCGTACATACAATAAACCAACCTTCTCCCAGATGATCTCGGGGAATGGCTCTCCCCCCACTTTGGCAGTGAGTGTAAGCACGTCTCCCTCCTCCACCTCGGTATCCTTGAGGGGAGAGAGGAAGCAGGCTGGAGACTCGGTAACAGCCTTGGCAGTCTGAATTGCTCATTGTATTCCTATTTAAAGTAGTAAGCAGTTTACCTTGACATGAGCCACTGCTCCGGTGGACACTTCTCCACTGTCGTTGGCAAGTACCAATCTGTATGCTGCACCATCGGACTTGGCGGCAGATGGGATGACGAGTGAATACTCTCCACTGGCCGGGTTCACCTCCAGTTTGAGGTTGTCCGATGGCTTGACTTCCTGTCCGTTCTTGTACCATTTGACTGACTTTGGTGTTCCGGAGACCTGCAAAACAAAATTGATGAGAGAATTTTTTAAAGGTAAGAAGTTGGCAGAATGACTACTTTAGGAGTTATGCTTCAAATATGTGCTAGCATTGAAATATTTGCGGTATAGTAACGGTCAGCTATAGTAGTCACATATATTTACCTTGGCAGTGAGCTTGATGGGTTCTCCCTCGTTGACGTCAATGTCTTTGAGACCATCGACGATCTTGAGAAGGTCTGGCTTGGAGACTGTGAGGGCGGCGGATGAATCGCATTCGCCAGCAGCGTTGCCGAGAACGACCTGTAATAGAAGTCAATACATTTGTCCTGCAATGGCGTGCCATGCTCTTTGATGATTACTATTGGGCTTTCTAAAACGGTAATTTTATGCGATAAACTGCATTTCGCATGGTCTTATATCCGAGGAGCTGTTATCTCTCTCATGTGATAGATGACCTCTCCGAGGTAATTAGACGAATGAGAAATGCATAAAATTACTGTTTTCGAAGCCCTAACTAGATTTAAAAGCCAGTTTAATAACAACTGCTAGAATACCTTGTAGGTCGCTCCATCCTCGAGCTCTGCTCGGTTGATGACCAGCTCGGCCTTCTTGGGAGACGTCTGCTTGAGTTGGAAGTGCCCGTCTGGCTTGATCTCCTTTCCGTTCTTGTACCACTTCACTGTTCTCACAGGAGCAGATACTTCCACTCGGAACACATGATCGTCCTTCTCCTTGACAGTTCCATCTTCCAGTCCCTTGACGATCTCTGGCTTCTCATCCACTTCTCCAGATGCCTTCGAATCGACCTTTCCTGCCTCGTTTGTAGCCTCGACTGTGTACTTTCCAGCGTCTTCAAGCTCGGCCTTCGGAATAGTCAGGCGATAAGTCTCATTGTCGACTTTCTCGATCTCGATCTTGTCAGATGCACTGAGTGGTTGTCCATCCTTGAGCCATCGCACTTCAGTTGGTTCTCCAGCAATCTTTGCTTCGAATACAAGAGTTGCTCCCTTGGCGACGACTTGGTCTTCCAGTCCCTTGAGGATCTTGGGGGGAAGCACTCCGGATTTGACAGTAAGAGAAGCCTCTGACTCCGCCGATCCAGATGCATTGGATAGAACAACCTAAATTACGCCATTATAGGGGCAAACAATAAATTAGATACAATACCTTGATCGTTCCTGCATCCTCCTTTGTAGACTTCTTGAAGACAAGACCGTACTTGGTGTCCTTCTCACGGGTCTCAATCCTTGCATCAGGCTTGATCTCTTGACCGTTACGGTACCTGAAGATAGATTTTTGGCTATTCACAGGGAGCCTGAAGAAAGCTTACCACTTGACTTCTTTAACGCGAACGTTAGTCTCCACTTCGAAGATGGCGTCTTCTCCTTCAGTGACAGTGACGTCCTTGAGGGGCTTCAGGAAGGTTGGCTTGGGCAGTTTCACAGTGAGAGCAGCAGATGAATCAGCGTCTCCCACGTCGTTGGATAGCACAACCTGAATTCATAATTTTGCATATGATGTGAAAGACCGCTTTCCATACCTTATAATCGGCTCCATCGTCTTCCTGTGCATTGGGAATGTCCAGCGTGTAGACACCACCTCCCAGATCTTTTGTCTTGGCATCCGGAATTTCCTTTCCGTTCTTGTACCACTTTACAGTCTTAACTGGACCCTCAACCTTCACTCGGAATGTGGCTGTCTCTCCCTGGTCCACATTAGTTGGGACCAAACCATCCACGATCTTGGGCTTGACTGCAGGAAGCTTCACGGTGAGAGCAGCAGAAGAGTCGGCATCTCCGGCGTCGTTGGAGACGACGACCTTGTAGTCTGCAGCATCATCATCCTGTGCATTTGGAATCTCCAATGCATACTGTCCATCTCCCAAATCCTTCGTCTTTGCATCCGGAATTTCCTTTCCGTTCTTGTACCACTTGACAGTCTTGACAGGTCCTTCGACCTTGACACGGAATGTCGCTGTGTCTCCCTGGACCACCGAAGTGGGTACGAGGCCATCGACGATCTTGGGTTTGACTCCAGGAAGCTTCACGGTGAGAGCAGCAGAAGAGTCGGCATCTCCAGCGTCGTTGGAGACGACGACCTTGTAGTCTGCAGCATCATCATCCTGTGCATTAGGAATTTCCAATGCATACTGTCCGTCTCCCAAATCCTTCGTCTTTGCATCCGGGATTTCCTTTCCGTTCTTGTACCACTTCACAGTCTTGACAGGTCCTTCGACCTTGACACGGAATGTTGCTGTGTCTCCCTTACTGACTGAGGTAGGAACAAGCCCATCGACGATCTTGGGTTTGGCTCCAGGAAGCTTCACGGTGAGAGCAGCAGAAGAGTCTGCATCTCCGGCGTCGTTGGAGACGACGACCTTGTAGTCTGCAGCATCATCATCCTGTGCATTAGGAATTTCCAATGCATACTGTCCGTCTCCCAAATCCTTCGTCTTTGCATCCGGGATTTCCTTTCCGTTCTTGTACCACTTCACAGTCTTGACAGGTCCTTCGACCTTGACACGGAATGTTGCTGTGTCTCCCTTACTGACTGAGGTAGGAACAAGCCCATCGACGATCTTGGGTTTGGCTCCAGGAAGCTTCACGGTGAGAGCAGCAGAAGAGTCTGCATCTCCGGCGTCGTTGGAGACGACCACCTTGTAGTCTGCAGCATCATCATCCTGTGCATTAGGAATCTCCAATGCATACTGTCCATCTCCCAAATCCTTGGTTTTGGCATCCGGGATTTCCTTTCCGTTCTTGTACCACTTAACAGCCTTGACAGGTCCTTCGACCTTGACACGGAATGTTGCTGTGTCTCCCTTAGTCACTGAGGTAGGAATGAGGCCATCCACGATCTTTGGTCCAACACCAGGAAGCTTCACGGTGAGAACAGCAGAAGAGTCTGCATCTCCGGCATCGTTGGAGACGACGACCTTGTAGTCTGCAGCATCATCATCCTGAGCATTAGGAATCTCCAATGCATACTGTCCATCTCCCAAATCCTTGGTTTTGACATCCGGGATTTCCTTTCCGTTCTTGTACCACTTGACAGCCTTGACAGGTCCTTCGACTTTGACACGGAATGTTGCTGTGTCTCCCTTAGTGACTGAGGTAGGAATGAGGCCATCCACGATCTTTGGTTTGGCTCCAGGAAATTTGACAGTGAGAGCAGCAGAAGAGTCGGCATCTCCAGCGTCGTTGGAGACAACGACCTTGTAGTCAGCTGCATCCTCGTCCTGTGCATTGGGGATCTCCAGCTGGTACGTTCCATCTCCGAGGTCCTTCGTCTTCGGGTTCTCCAGCTCCTTTCCGTTCTTGTACCACTTGACACCCTTGACGGGACCAGCAGTCTTTACGGAGAATGTTGCGGTTTCTCCCTTGTTGACAGAAGTAGGAACAAGTCCCTGCACGATCTTTGGCCTGCCGTCTTCTGCTTCTGAAATGTTATTTTTTGATCTGACGATAGTTATATTTTCTCCCAGTACACCCAACCAAAACATTTTACGTTTATCGAACTCAACTACCCTTACTTACCTTTTGGTGCGGCAATTGTAACATTGGCCTTGGACTCGACCTCTCCAGCATCATTCCTCGCCTTGACACTATAGGTTCCGACGTCTTTGTCTTGGAACTGAAAAAGTTTCTTAATTGTTCTCTACAATATTTGAAACTCACGTTAGGAATCGTCAGACGGTACTTGCCATTGCCCAAATCTTCACCAGGAATCTCGTCACCGCCCTTGTACCACTTTACAGACTTGGGGGAACCAGCAACTTCGACTTCGAGAACGAGGGATTGTCCCTTGGGGACAGCGGTGTCATTGAGCCCCTTCTTGAAGCTGGGCAGGACTTCTGCCTTCTCAGCTCCTACTCCCTCTCCTGCTGCGGAGTCTCGCACGGTGACTGTGCAAGAAGATTCCACAGAGTCGGTGTCAGTGGACAGGACGACCCTGAAGGATAAATCAGATGCGCATTTCATATCTTGACAAACCTGTAGCTGCCAGAGTCTTGCAGTTCGGTCTTCTCCACGACAAGTTTGTACTCGGCATCCGAGATCTTCTCCACTTTCGTTGTACTGCTTTCTGTGACCTGCTCGCTGCCGCGGAACCACTTCACCACCTTGGGCTTGCCCTCGACCTCCACCGAAAGCTGCAGTTTTGTTCCCTTCTCGAGAGTCTGGTCAACAAGACCACGCTTCAGCTTCAGAACGTCAGCGGCTGAAAAATCAGGTTCACTCAGGTTGTCTAGTCAACAATCTTACCAGAAACAGTGAGCGGTGCCTTGCTGCTCATGCTACCGTCGTTGTTAGTAGCATCCACTCTGTAGTTGCCTTGGTCATCCCGCTTGGCTGAGTCGATCTTGAGGCGGTTGGTGCCATCAGGCAGACTCTCAATGATGATTCCATCTCCGGGCTTGATCTCTTCACCGTCCTTGAACCATTTGACAGCAGGAAGTGGAACACCGGAGACCCTTTAATATAGACATCCTGTCGCGTTCTTGACGAATTACGTACCTGCACTCGAAAACAGCCTGTTCTCCGACCTTCGCTTGAACAGGTGCCAACTCCTTTGTGAACTCAGAGGCTGCTCCAGACAGGAGATCTTCCTCCTTTCCAGGCTTTGCGACCTTGAGAGGAGCCTCAGTTCGAGCGGTGCCAGCAACATTTCGTGCCTCTGCACGGAACTCTCCAGCATCCTTGAAATAAATACGTGAACTGCTCCAGAAACGATGGACCTACCACGAGAGCAGCAGCGCTAACGGTGATCTTGTAGAATCCGTTTGCCTCCTCACTTTGGATGAAGTGCGAGTCACTCGAGGACAGCTCAACCTTGTCCTGAAACAACAGCCATGATAGCTCAGTTGGGAGAGCGTTAGACTGAAGATCTAAAGGTCGCCGGTTCGATCCCGGCTCGTGGCATCTTTTTGTTGGATTTCCATTGTTAACTCGCTAGAGGTAATTTTTTGCTGTTGCCTACCTTGTACCATTTGACGGCTGGCTTAGGCTCTCCTGCGATCTGACATTCAAAGACGACCTTCTCGGACTCGGAGACACGGATTTCTTGCAATGACTTCAGCACGGTAGGAGCAGTTGGTTGTAGTTGGGCAGCTCCAGCCTCGCCTTCGCCCTTGGCTGAAAGAAAGCATATTGGGTGAAAGATACGAGCGCTATGGGAATATCACAATTACAGCGCAAATGTCCATGGCGTTCTTTTCTTTAGCCCAGCACGAAAATATTGAATGAAGAACGTACGGTTGACTTTAAGGGTGACGTCACTCCATACATCTCCATACTCGTTGGTGGCCTCGCATCTGTACTCATCTGTATCTTCCAGTCTGCAGTTGGTCACAGTCAGACGCTGAGTTCCATCGGAGAGAGACTCGATCTGCAAAGCAGTTGTATATTTGAATGTATTCAGAAGAACTTACCTTATGTCTCTCATCCTGCTGCATGTCCTTTCCGTTCTTCAACCACTTCACTTTCGGCATTGGCTGTCCACACACCTTGCCCTCCAGCACTCCAGTCTCGCCTTCGAAGACCTGAACGACCAATACCTGCATGTCTCTTACGAAGTGCACTCACAGTAACAGGGCGGACAGGCTGCAGGAAGTCGGGTGCTTCTCCTGGCGGCTTGGGTGCTCCAGCGGCAGTGACCACAATCGGTCCCTCCGTCCAGGCTGAGCCAAACTCGTTCTCAGCGAAGCATCTATGTGTAACGTTGTATTATAGGAACTCTACAAAGTGAATGCTACCTGTACTCTCCAGCATCGGCATTTGTGACAGCATCGAAAGTCATCGTGATCGTTCCATCTGCGGCGAATTCGTGCTTCACTCGAGACATGTCAACCTAAAAAATCATTGTTCTCCATTGAATCTCCTGAGCAATCATCCAATATATCAATGCAACTCACATCCTTTCCATCCTTTGACCACTTCAAAGTTGGCCTCGGTTCTCCAGCCACCTTGCATCGGAGCACGGCCTTCTCGCCAATGGCACTGGTGCAAGAACGGAGCAACTCGATGAATTCAGGAGGACCGATCTTTCCTGGTTCCGTGGTTGCCCTGGCTCCACCTAAATACGCCGAATTTTGTTTAGTCAACAACTCGTGTTCGTAAGGATTTAGTTGCTGCTCGGGTTTCTAATTCGGTAGTAAAGTGCATTTCCCATTCGTCAAATCCCCGCGAAGTTGCCGTCGCTCCGTTCAATACACAACAACTCCGAGGGAATTTGACGAATGAGTAATGCACTTTACTATCGATTAAAAAACCGTATCAGGTGCTGGGGGGAAATAAGTTAGGTGTCATACCTGGAGTGATCAACCTGGCCTCCGTCCACACACTGCTTCCATCCTTGAGAGATGTTGCAGTGCACTTGTACGATCCTGCGTGGTCATCCTTCGTGTCCTCGATGACCAGTGTTTGAGTGCCATCGGGATTAGAGGCAATCTTTGCATCAGATGGCACCTTGGCACCGTCTCTGGTCCATTGGATTCGAACATTGGACTCGCTGTATCCGGAAACGACACATTCGAATCGGCATCGTTGTCCGACAGCGACATGTTGATCGACCAAGAGCTTGCTGAATCCGAGCTGCTCGGTGTACTTCTCCTGAGCGACTTGCTGCACGGCATACTGCAGCATGAGAGGAGCTTCAGTCTTGGCAGATCCGACCTTGTTCGTAGCCTCGCACTTGTACTTGCCAACATCCTTGCTGGAAGCATTAGCAATAGTGAAAGTGATGACTCCATTCTCAATCTTGGCAGTCGTAGGATGGATCTCCTGTCCGTCCTTGTACCATCTGATCTCAGGCTTGGACTCTGGGTTGACCTTGCACTGAAGAGTGACAGTGTCTCCTTCCCTGACCGTATTCTCCTGCAGAGGTTCCACAAATAGTGGTGCAACTTCTTCCTCCTTAACCACTTGTTGCACGGCATACTGCAGCATCAGAGGAGCTTCGGTCTTGGCAGATCCGACCTTGTTCGTGGCCTCGCACTTGTACTTTCCAACATCCTTGCTGGTAGCATTAGCAATGGTCATTGTGATGACTCCATTCTCAATCTTTGCAGACGTTGGCTGGATCTCCTGACCATCCTTGTACCATCTGATCTCAGGCTTGGACTCTTCGTTGACCTTACATCTAAGCGTGACTGTATCCCCTTCCCTGACTGTTGTTTCATGAAGAGGCTCCACAAACAGAGGTGCGACATCCTCCTCCTTAGTCACTTGCTGCACGCCATACTGCAGCATGAGCGGCGCTTCAGTCTTGGCAGATCCGACCTTGTTCGTGGCCTCGCACTTGTACTTTCCAACGTCCTTGCTCGTGGCATTAGCAATGGTGATAGTGATGACTCCATTCTCAATTTTGGCAGTTGCTGGCTTAATCTCCTGGCCATCCTTGTACCATTTGATCTCGGGCTTAGACTCCTCGTTGACCTTGCAACGAAGCGTCACTGTCTCTCCTTCCTTGACCGTTGCCTCCTGTAGAGGTTCCACAAACAGAGGTGCAACCTCCTCCTCCGGCACCTTCTCGAATCCGTACTTGGGTGTCTTCAGAGCTCCAATGGTCTTGTCGGTTCCTGCAGGATTCGTAGCCTGGCATGAGTACTGGCCAACATCTTCGGGCTGCACCTTGTCGATCACGATCTTGTACGATCCAGGAGCCTCCTTGAGCTCAACAATGTGTTGAGATGTGGTGACGAGTTGAATTCCATCTCTCATCCACTTGATTTCGAGCTCTTCTCCTTCCACGTGCACTGAGAGTTCAGCCTTCTCTCCCTCTTTGACTTCAGTCTCGAAGGGAAGGGCCTGTGTGAAGTGAGGAGGCTGCAGTTCTCTGACAACTGCGAACTGAGCCTGGCTAGTAGCTGTGCCAAGAGGATTTGTTGCCTTGACAGAGTACGTGCCTGCATCTTCCTTTCTGGCCTTGTCGATGGTGATTGAATGTTCTCCATTGGCTCCTTGCTTGACGATGACGTGTGCGCCATCAGAACGCACAGGTTGTCCGTCCTTGAGCCACTCAACCTTGGGCTCGGGAGTGCCAGTGACCACCACGGATTGGGCGATTGACTGTTGCTCCTTGACCTCGACCTTCTCCAACTCCTTTGTGAAAGCAGGAGCCTTCTCCTTCTCCCGAACGATCAGCGGGCCAGATGAGCTGTCTGTTCCTGCAGGGTTCTTAACGTCGATGTTGTATTGTCCTGCATCCTCTGGACGAGCACTGTCGATGACTAGGGCATAGGTGGCATTGGGTCGCTCCTCCATCCTCACATTTCCATCTGCCAAGACTGGCTTGTCGTCCTTGGTCCAGATGACCTCGTCTGGCTTTCCTCCAGACACCTTGACCTCCATCTCCACGTTATCGTTCTCCTTGACACTCTTCGACTTCAAACCCTGCTCGATCTTCGGCTTCGGCTTCTCTTTCTCCTTGAGCTGTGCTTCAGAAGTGGCTGAGCCGACATCGTTAGTTGCAACGGCACGATAAGAAGTGAAGTGAGACTTGGTGGTGGAATGTATGACCAGTCTCCAGTGAGTGTTGCTCGAGTCGTGTTCTACTGCATACTCGGATGATGTGACAAGACGAGTGGATCCAGAGTAGAACTCGACGTGAGGTTGGGGTTTGCCAGTGACAGAGCATGTGAAAACGGCCTTCTCTCCAGTATTCACCGTCTGTTCAGACAACGGCTTCGTGAATGAAGGTGCAGTGCCTGGAAAGTGTGCAGGGTTAGATTGAAAAGATTTTAGTTGTGTCTGGGGTAAATAATATTTATAGGATTGTGCGTTCTCAGGTAAATTCTCAAAAGGGGAATAACATCAAATTCAGTGATTTGTGATGAAAGTGAATTTGTGGGTGAAAAACAAGTGAACCATTCATGCTCTAATAGTGAAATGGACAGAAGCGCCATCAATTCTCAGCCAAGGTGTCCTTTTCACCATTATGGCGCAAATAATCATGGCGCTCTTGTATTTAATCCGAATTTGTGAGTTGAAGTGAGGGTGATGGGTAATGTTGAAAGTACATGACACATACCTGCTGGAGTGACTGTGATAGTCGACTGAGTTTCGGCCTTGCCGGCCTCGTTCTCAGCTACACATCTGTACGATCCAATATCGGTCTTCTCGATCTTCTCAATGACGAGTCGTTGAACCTCTTCAACCTTTTCGATCTTAACCGTTGACGAGCTTCTGATCTCTTCTTTCTGAACAAAGCACAAGATTTTAAGAAAAATGTACTCAAACACTAACCTCGTGATACCAGGTGATCTTGGGTTCTGGTGTTCCAGTCACCTTGCATTCCAGCACGGTCTTCTCCTCAGTCTTGACCGACTTATCAATGAGCTTGATGATGAATTCAGGGACCTTTGCTGGAGGCTTCTCTAGTGCTTCTGAACATTCTTCTTATTGACTGGCTCAATGCAAAAAGAGCAAACCGATAACATTGAGTGTGGCTTCACACGTGTCCCTTCCGGCTGTGTTCTCTACCAGAACTGTGTACTTTCCAGCATCCTCTGGTTTTACGTCATCGATGATCAGCTCTGATGTGATGTGTCCTGGAAAAAATCAAGCTATTTAAGAACTTCCAGAAAAAGTCACCTTCAGGTCCAGTTCTGGTCTGCACTCTGATTCTGGCAATCAATTCTAGCTCCTTGCCATCCTTCAACCATTTGCACACGACTCCCTTCGTGTCAGGCACCACACACTCGAAGACTGCTTGGTGACCACGTTTGGCACGAGTGTCCTGAACACAAAACAATATTTATATCTGAGAATACATCCTAGGATCAAGGGCAGTCAGTCTTTGACTCTCTTTGACTAATCATTGATCCTTTGAACTTAAATTTGATGAGAGGAAATAATCTCCATCGTAAACAACATGCATACCTTGATCTTTGTGATGAATTTGGGTGCCATGACGGGAGTTGGCGTACGCTCGTGAATCTCCTCACGCTCACTGAAGAATTGATTTTGAATGCTGTACGAAAGAGTCTCAAGGTTGGAGGACTTTGAACAATAACTGATGGCGGAATGGGTCACTGAATGGGTGCCATCCACCCACATGTGGGCCATTCATTGAAAGACAAGAGCGCCAGGGATATTTACGCCTTAATGGTGAAATGAACAGCTCATTGCCGTCATTGCCAGTGCACAAGTGTTCATTTCACCATTATGGCGCAAACGTCCATGGCGCTCTTCTATTTCCTTTTCTACCACTGATCTCACCTCAGCTCCGTGGCATCCTCCATTCCTGCATCCTCTGCTTGAGCATCGGACTCGGACTCGGAGAACATGTCGGACGTGTAGGTGGCCATGCTAGCAGTACACGATACCTGCAAGCATCAAGCCATGATAGCTCAGTTGGGAGAGCGTTAGACTGAAGATCTAAAGGTCGCCGGTTCGATCCCGGCTCGTGGCATATTTTTGCGCTTCTCACTCACTTCTCCAGCATCATTTTCGGCCTTGCAGATGATCTCTCCGACGTGAAGTTCGGGATTGAAGTTGTCAATTGTGAGGACGGACGTGCTTGCATCTGTCTTGATAGTGATTCCATCCACGCCGTGCTTCACCTAAAAATTACCGATGAGATTCCGAAGACTATGCCACGGTTTCTAAATCGACAGTGAATTGAATTTATCATTCGTCTAATCCACTTTTGTGTATCGAACGCGAGGACAATCCGCATCCGCGGAAATTAGGCGAAATGGGAAATGCACGTTACTACCGATTTAGAGACTCTACCACATACCTCTTTGTTGTTGATGTACCATGTAAGCACTGGTCTCGGGTCACCGGTGAAGACAACTTTGTGCACAACCTAAGAAGTTATACGGATTCGTGGAAGATCATGTACCTTGGATCCCAGTCTTGCTCTGACATTGCTGAGCCATTCGAGGAAGTCTGGAGGCTCTCCACGTGGAAGAACGAGCAGCATGGCCTCTGACGAGGCACGTCCATACTCGTTGATGGCCTCGCACAGGACCTGATAAAGGGAACGGTGGACTATGGTGTACTGGTTAGCTTATTCGTCCCGAAAGCGAAAGATGCTGGTTCGATCCCCGTCAAGCATATTTTCCAAAAATAATAGAGACTAAATGACTACCTTTCCAGAATAGTCACAAGTGATATCCTTGATGGTCACTGTGTACGTTCCCTTCTCTGCATGGATCTTGATGTTCTGGCTCTCCTGCAGCTTCTTTCCGTTGATGTACCACGACACGTCTGGTGTTGGTTCACCCAACAACACGGCCTAAATGCATAATACTACTCTAATTATCCACAGTGTGGCTGGTGAACCTTGAGTTTGAGAGTGTCACCCTCCCTGCATGTTGCATCGCAGAGCGATGTTTCGAACTCTACTGGAACTGGAGCCACGACCTTCAGGGGACCGGAGGTGGACACTTCACCCATCTGAAAGGCGTCATTGATTTATTAGTTTTTCAAGACGCAATTGAGGTGCATTTATCATTCGTCTAATCCATTCGGAGCAGTGGTCTCTACGTACGATAGATAACTGTTTCGAGCAGATTAGCCGAATGCATTGTACTTTACTATTGATGTCAAAACCCTCACACTCACCTTATTGTAGACCGTGCACTTGATGGTACCAGTCATGTCTGCTGTCACACCATGAATGGTCATGGAGTAGACTCCGTTCTCCGCTGTCAACTCCGTATCCGGCGTCTGGCACACCATCTGGTTGTTGATGTACCTTAAAAGGATGTCGCTTATAGATGCATAACTCCTAGGATATTTTTAATGGTGATTTTATGCATTTCTCATTCGTTTAGTCTCTGCGATGCTGATGTATTTCGAATGTAGAATAACCATTTCACTCTCTAAATCCTTTTGCTTACCATTTTGCGATTGGTGGTGGATCTCCAGTGACCAGCAGCTTCACCACGAGTGACTCGCCCTCTGCCAGTTGAACTGGAGCGATGTCTGACTGGAAGGCTGGCTTGGCCATCGGACGGGCCTTCGTGACACCAATGGACGCAGTGCAGTCTGTGATTGGTTGATGTGAGCTATGGTTGGCAATTTGACTACTTTACGGGTTATGTTTCACAGAGGTTATATCTTCAGATAGATAGTAGCATTGAAACATAACCCTTAGTCAGAATTCCAATCATAATGTGAGAGAACGTGTTCAAAATGAATGCTAAACCTGCAGATCCGAAGTAGTTCTCGGCCCTGATGGTAATGCGACTCTTGTCGTCGAGCTTGGCGTTGTCGATTGTGATGGAGTGGAGGCCGTCACCGTTGTCAGTTATCTTGACACGGTCACTAGCCTCGATCTTCGCTCCGTCCTTCCACCATGTAACAGTGGCCGGTGGCTTGACCTGAACATAAATATTAAGAATAATTCAGAAATATTAACATATTTGACATCAAAGTAAATGAATTATTTTGAAACTCGAAAATCAGCTGTGTTTGCAAGCTGACCAGCAAGGAAATTGCTTTCTAGTGCGGGTACAGGTTCTGAAGACGCTCAGGAAATGCAAACAAGCAATGACTATGTGACTGATGACCAGTATATGGATCCATAAGAATTTTGAATAGGGGATAGACTTTAAAGTTTGCTAAATAATCGATTTTTATTGTGAAGGACAAGGCAAAAGTGTGGGGGTTGGGGGTGTGGAGAGTGAACATGAAAGCTTGACGGATCTCCTTATGCCAGAGGATCTTCGTTGTTTGCAGAGAGACGTTGAGAGAAGAAGGATATGTGCCAAGACGGGAAAGACACTTGAGATGGAGAGAGACAGGGAGGAAGAAGGGTCTACGACAAGAACGCGCGAACGCTGCACTACATGATTGAGGTATGCTTCGAGTAGGAGGACTGCGTCACTACTAGACCGAAAAAGTCGTTCGTAGACGAACAATCGCCCAGGATGGAACAATCGCCAACTTCAGAACTATGCTACAGACAGAAAAATGTTTGCACTTTTTTGACAGATATATCCGTAAAATTGGCTCCAACTGATACAATCTGCCTCACAGTTGCACATTATTTTGTAACTGAGTGGCAGACATTATCAGTTGGAGTTAAATTCTGCAATATGAAAGCAGAAATTTTTTCTGCGTGTAAGATGAACACACAACCCTACCTTGTTCAGCTGAGCGTTCATCTCAATCGCATCTCCCTCAGTGACCAGCTTGTCCTCGAGGTTCTTTGCGAACGTTGGCGCTTCTCCTGACATTATCAGTTTCAAGAATGACCTGAAGGAGAGTGCTTACCGCTCATTTTGACAGCAAGTGTCGCGTTCTGCTTCTTCAGGCCAATAGCATTGGTTGCCTGGCAAGACAATTCTCCTGCCTGATCCAGTTTGATGTCACTGATCTCGATCGTGTATCGGTTGTCGCCTTCCTTCGCTGTCTTGATGTTGCTGCAATGGAAGTGGTTTGGGATGTATGAAATGGTGGTTCGTTAGCTTTACTTCTTTTATTGTTCATTATGACGCATTGAACAAGCAATGGAAAAGAAAAAATGGATCGGTAAATTTGATCATGAGATGCTATCGGAAATCTGAGAATGCAGCATGCCTATCTTGAAACCCGCGGTCTTTCACTTATAGGTTAACGAACAACTACAAACACTCAAGGGCTCGAATCAGATGGAAGAGAGTCAACGTACGGGAAGTCCTTGACGGGGATTGCATTGAGAAGCCATTCCACTTCTGCATCAGGATATGCCTCGACAGTAGTGGCGAATCGGACAGTGTCTCCGTCATTGACGTGTCTGTCGTCCATGGTAGTAGTGAACTTGGGAACCTGAAGCCAATGTCAGAAGTTGATCAACTTCTCACGTTAAGCCCACCTCTTTCAGCTTGTCGACCTTTAACTCGGCGGTTGCTTCGACTGATCCAGCAGAGTTTTCCACTTTGCATCTCACTTCACCCGAGTCCTCTAGCTTGGTGTTCTGGATGCGGAAGGACGTCTTGCCCGTCTCTGCCTCCACTGGTTTCACCTAAGAACAGACAGGGCATTGTATTTGATTCATTGAAAACTCGCCTTGACGTTGTCAGTGTTGGTAAGAGGCTTTCCATTCAACAGCCAGGTGACATTGGGAGTGGGGTTGCCAGATACGATAGCAGAGAATTTGACTGTCTCGTTGGCGACAACCTAAAAGAATCCATGAACATTGAAATAATTGTAAATATCCAGACCTCGTGATTCTGTGGCCGTTGCACGAAGTCTGGCTTTTGCTGTCTTCCTCGAACTTGCACAATGGCCTGCTGTTCAACGCGTCCTGCCTCGTTCTCAGCCACAACCTGAAATATCAACAATAAACAAAAATCAGTCGACCAATCGGGTGAAAAACATGAGCGCCATGATCAAGTGCGCCATAACTGTGAAGTGTTCAGATACGCCATCATTCTCAGCATTCCGAATGGTGCATTAGCTCAATTCACCCTAATGGCGCAAACGTCTTTAACCAGAAGGAAGATCGTACCTTGAGCCTTCCAGTCATGTCAACCTTCGCATCAGGAATGACAAGTCTGAAGGTGCCATCACCACCATCGAGCACCTGAAGATACTTTAATCATTTGTATGCTACGTTCTCACCTGTGAATCCGGTCCATGGGTGATTTCCTTTCCATTCAGGAACCATTGAACCTTGGTGACTCCGTCGGGCTTTTGCAGCTTGACGTCCCATCTGAGTTCATACATGCAGGTAAAAGGTTATAATTGGATTTCTCACCGAAGAGGTTCTCCTTGCTCTACGCTTCTGTCCTGCAGTGTTCCTTCGAGCACTGGTTTCTCAGGCTTCTTCGCCACTTGGAACTCGCATGTGGCAGAGTCCGAGCCGCAGGGGTTCTGAGCCACGACCTTAAAAGGCATTTTGCAATGCTCTGCAAAAAGAAGTAAATCGAACCTTGATGGTTCCTTGATCGCCGTTCTTTGCCCTTGTGATCTTCATCATGTAGTCATCTCCACTCTTCCAGGTGTTAGCGGAGTCAACGGTTTCAGCAGCCTTGTCGGAGATGTACCACTTCACATTGGGAACGGGCTCTCCGGAGATGGTTGCCTGATAAGTCGATCATAGTTGATGTATACTCGATAATCAAGATATAGTTTCTGTAGTAAAGAGAATTTCTCATTTGTCTAATCCCACCGGAGCTGTGTTCTATCGAACGTAGAGACATCAGATCAGAGGGGATCAGTCGAATGAGAAATATAGTTTGCTACCCATTTAGAAACCCTAAAACACACCTTGAATGTTGCATCTTCTGTCTCCTTGATGGATACAGACACAGGTGCAGTTGTGATCTTGGGAGCGACTCCCTTGGGGGCAATGGCGATTCTCGCCTCGCTCTCCATTGTTCCAGCTTCATTGGTCGCACGAACGGTCAGTTTGCCTAAAACATCTCTTTCTTTCGAGGTCCGAAGACAATACAACACGGCTGCTGCGCCATGAACTTTTGCGCAGTAATGGTGAACTGAGCATTACGCCGTCATGATGACGACACGATGGCACAAATGTCCGTGGCGCACTTGTCTTTCGTCCCAAAAAAACTCACCGCTGTGCTCAGGCTTGGCCTCAGCGATGGACAACTTGCTCTTGTTGCCATCCTGTGTGATTCTCACACCGTTTTCTCCATCCTGAAAAGTTTCTTCCAAGCTCATTTTTACAGTTTTCACTCACTTTCAGCGGCTTTCCATCGATCGCCCATTCGAACTTGTCCGCATCCAGAGCGATGACATCGCATTCCAAAGGATTGCCCTCTCTTGCATCCAGATCTAGCAACTTGTCGGTGAACTCCGGCTTGGTCACCTTCCTGGGCTCCAGGACTGTCAAGTTGGCCTGAGACATAATTTCTTAGCATTTCTTCTGACAAGATAGATCAACCTTGCTCTCAGCACTTGAACCCGTCGAGTTCGAACCCTTGATGCGGACTTCACCAGAGTAGATAGAGGTATCGAGGGACAGACGGAACTCGAATCTGTCGTCCTGTGAAATTTTCACTCCTGTAACAATATGATCACGTGATTATATCGCAGCTATCTTTTATACCCTGCATGGTTGCATCCACATTTCGTCCACCGACAGTCCATTCAACCTTCGTCGCATTCTGGATGACAGCCTCGAAGTGGGCGAGATCTCCTCTGTTGACTTGCTGATCCTTGAGGTCTCGAGTGACCTTCGGAGCCTAAAATAAATTATTTTCATGAATTTATCTAAGTATTGAGAAGTATGGACAGAAGAGAAGCGATGTGACTACGCTGAGTTAATGAAACCGGACATTGTTAGAAGTTAGAAAGGAACTGAAAGCGCTACATAGGATAGCAGAGGATCTGCATGCAGGGAGGGTACTGGCCTCTTCGTCCTTCTTCGTCTCTTTCAGCTTTTCCTCTGTATCCTTCTCTTTCCTCTTGATGGTGCAGCTCTTCTTGATCGTAGCCTTCTTCTTTCCCTCTAATTCTTCTTCAGTTATGACGTTCTTCCGCTCAACCTCACTCTCACTCTTCAATTCTTCTATATGTTCCATTGCTCGAACAACATCATGAGACCGCCTCCTCAACTCCTCCTTGATGGATCTACCACTGCTCTTCGTGGAAGACTCCTCAACGTCTTCGAACACTTCATCAGTGAGAATCAATGTCTGCGAGGAGGTTATGCTTTCAGATCTATCACTGGTTGAGCTGTCCTCTACACTCGTATGAGTATCCTCACATACACTTGTGTCCTCCTTCATCTCCTCAGTTGAGACAACTTCAGTTGGACGATTGTCATCATCAACAACCACTCTCTCAACTGTCCTCTCCACTACAGTCTCCTCAGTAATGGAGAACTCCCTTACTCTTGTTCTCTTCCCCACAATTGTCTTCTTCACAACTGTCTTCTCAGTAGTTGCGGTCTCCTCCTGCTCCTGAGTTGCTACCACTTCAGATGAAGTCTCAGTGAAGCACTCTTCAGCCATTTCGCTTGACTGTTCCGAGAACTCGTCCATCGTGGTAGACTCAGCAGTTGATTCCTCAATGGTCGTCCTGACCTCCTTGATTCTTCCTGCAGCAGCCACATCTTCAACTTTTGTTCCAAGTTCGGTCTCCGTGACAAGGGTCTCCTCGTGCTGGTCATGGTGCGAAGTTCGTGTAGTAGATATTGCGGGAACTTCATCCTCTACTTTTTCTTCTATTTCGCGCAATCTCTTTTCGATCATTTCTTCTGTAGCCTTCGAAACGTATGATGTTATTTCCTCCAAAACTTCTTCTGTGTCTCCTACAGTAGTCTCCGATTCATTCATGAAGCTCGTTTCCTTCAGAGAAGTCTCTTCTTTGAGTTCAGACTCAGATGTCTTGATTTCTGTCGTAGCAGAAGGCGTATCTTCTTGAACCGTCGTCTTGTAAACTGCTGCGGTTGCCTGTTCTTTCTGTTCTGTCGAACTATCATCCACAACCTCAACCTCCTCCACGGGTTCAGGAGCCCTATGTGGTTGCTCATGCACAGCGGTGGAAGATTCCTCGTCTGTTGCTACATCTCGGAATCTTTCCGTAGTCGAAGAGGAAGATGCCTTAGACTCTTCAACAATTTTCATGGTCTCTTCGACCAATTCTGTCGTCAGATCAATCATCTTTTGTTTTTCCGTTTCAAATGAAGTCATCTCCTCATGCAGAGAAAAGGTTGTCGACTCAACAGCACTTATTTCTTCAACCATCTCGGAAATCGAATCCATTGTGATCTCTTCATATGAATCGTCGGATTCTTCTTCGACTTCTTCCGCCACATTGAACTCCCCAGACATTTTTCTTGTTTCCACTGTTATTTCTTTGACTTTATCTTCAGAGACGATTTCGGCTGTTCCCTTCACTATCGTAATTTCTTCAAGAACAGTTTCTTCTGAAGAGACTGATACAATCTCCACAATCTTTTGGTTAGCGGAGACATGCTCGTCCACAGTATTTTCGGCAGAAGACTTGCGAATTTCCATTTTCTCCTGTTCGACTACATCTTCAGGTGCAGTTTCTTCTTCTATTGTTTCCAGCTCTTCGGCCTCGTCCATTTCACTGGTGGAGAAATACTCCTCAACAGTCTCTTCTGTGATGGATTCGAACTTCTCTTCAGTCTGTTCGTGGTGGAATGTGGATGTCTGTTCAAACACCTCGAACGATTCATTCTCTTCTGATGCAGATGCTTCCATTCGTGTAGACTCTTCCTTGTAGACAAACGAGGTCTCCTCAGAAACCATCACTTCACTTGAAGAGACAATTTCATCAACCGTTCTTTCCACATGAGAAGCTTGCTCATAAGCAGATGTTTCTTCTGCATTGTAAGAAGAACTGACAACTTCCACTGCATCCATCTTCTCTTCAACTCTGGTGGAATCTTCCTCTATTGTTTCTACTTCGTATATAATCTCGGTCGTTGATTCTGTTGTTTCGACTTCAGTTGTTTTTCTGTTCGTAATAGCCGCTTCCTCATCCTTCTCCTTCTCCAATGCACGCAGTCTCTCCATCTTGAATCATACACATATTGAACAAAAGAACAGGCAGAACGGAATAGGACTGGACAAATGGACATGGACTTTCACTTTTGACTTGGACCATATTTGCTCGAAAACAGAATCATGAATATCTCTTAACAAAAAAATGGAAACTACTCGTACCTCTTCGATGGTCAACCTCGCTCCGGTCTCGTCCACTCCAGTATTGTTCTCTGCAACAACGGAGATCGTCGCGGACAGACCGTGTATCTGCAAATGTACGTTGAGATCAACCAATTCTTCTGCATGCCCACCGTTGTGTCGACAGTCAGCTTAGATCCTCCACCTGGGAGGGTCTCTACCACGGAGCCATCAGTCGTATCTCGGACCTAAAATATATTTCCCTTCATGAGAGGAGACCACCAGAAATCTACTGATGGGTGGCATGCAGTGTATTTGTGCGACAGTGTTAGGGCGCAACTTCGTGGACGTGTTAGCTGGACTAGGGACTGCTTCTACTATTGTAGAAAGTCACGCAGCACTTCGGACTCTCATCAGGGCTTTTAGTGGAAGTACAAATAACGGCTCTTAACGCTAATTTTATCGTCATTGTTCTCCATACAGCCGTTGTTTCACCTACTTGATAGACAACTGCGCTGCGGAGAAGAATGACGACTAATTTAACGATTTAGAACGCCTATCAAGTCCGAAGAGCTGCGCATGTGATAGGAACGAGGACGATGGAGGTCGGTGTGCGAACCATCACAACGAGTAGAGTGGCGACCTTTCGGCCATCGATGGACCATTGGTACGTGGGTGCTGGCTCTCCAACTGCGTGCGCCTCGAACACGGCCTTGTCTCCACGTGTTACTGTCGTGGATTTTGGCTGAAACAGGTTTTCAGGGTACTCAAATTAGAATTCAGGCCCAGTTCGTATAAAGAACATGGGTTGAAACCTGAATGTTTTCGGAAACCAAAACAGAGTAGCGGCTCAAAAGGAGGATAGGAAAGCACGCGGAGAAGAACAAAATGGATAGAATGGTGAAGTGAAGGATAAATGAGAATCACTGATCAGTTTAAAACTGATAATTCATGAAGTAATATTTTCAACTGAATTCAGATGATATTGAACAAATAAGAAGGCATCAGAACGGAGATATACCCGTAGATCGAATTCCGGAGGCGTTGGCCTGCCTGCAATGGTTAATCTGGCAGATGTAGTCGCCTCTCCCTCCGAGTTCCTCGCCGTACACCGCAACTCTCCTTCCTTCAAGCACAGGATTGATATAACACAATTTGTTTTGATTTTTAAATGAAAAATGGAGCCACTAATCGTGACTCCGTACACGATGAGGAGTCACTAGAAGTGCGTCCACATTTTTAGATATAATTAAAATATTTTGTCTTATAATCAACCGACATCAACCGTATCCATTCAAAGATCAATAGCTCACATGTTCTCGTTTCAGTCCGATAAGTTCGAGCTTCGCTGAACCGTCGAATTCTCTGATCTTCACAAACTGAAATAGAATCCCATATTATTTGCAGTCTGTTCTTGACATTGTTTATGGACAAACGATGTTATTGGGTTGACTCCAACACCTGCATTCTACCTCTATCACCTCTCGTCAGGGATGCTAACCCACGCACCAACTGACAGGGCCCACGGGAAAGCCCCGACGGCCACTCTCTGCGATTGCTATGCACTCTCGTCACCCTCTAACCGTATGGAACCTCTCCCGAGGTTCCCTTCTTTCCCCAGGCATTCTCGCGGCACGAAAATAACGCTAGAAGCGCGGGAAATCAAGATGAAGCTATGATCAAATGGAGCAATATTATGCATTCCAACTGAACTGTTGCTCATGATATAATATATCTTACAGGTGAAACATATTGAGAATCAAAAGCGGAGGTTAGATAAATAAATTTTTTAAACGTAAAGAGAATACTAGTAATAACAGTTTAGTTATAATGCATAATATTGTCGATGAGTAGATGTTTCATGCCAAATTGCGTCCTAAAAACAAAAAAAAACCATCGTTTTGTTAGAAAAATCGGAAAAGACTAATAAGGTTGAACAGATGAAAGCAGTTCATAAGCACATTGTTTTCCTCACCTCTCCCTCTGACAGTCTTTGTCCATTGAGTGTCCATTCGAGTGTGGCCGCCGGCTCGGCCTCCACTCGAACTTCGAACACCGCGGATAAGCCCTCGGTCTCTCTGAATGAGCATTTTCCAATACTCTGAGTAATTCGAATATGTTAACTCGAATTAGTACACAAAAGCTCGATATTCACTGGAGTTTCTAAAACGGTAATTGTGTGTATTTCTCATTGAGACAAACGCTCCTCGGTGATAGCCGAATGAGAAATCAACTTTGTCTCGTTAGATCAATGATTTAGAAGAAGTAATAATATTCACTAACCTCCTGTCCCTCAACTCCTCTGTGAACCTCGGCGGCCTCTTTGGCTTGGCTGCAGCGATGACACTCAGTCTGGCCGAGGTCTCGAATCGGCCAACGGAGTTCTCCGCCCTGAGACAATGCAGGTTGCAAACAGTAATAAATAGCATCCGATAATAACCATGATTCCGGTATTCAAGGGCTTTTGAAAAATGAAATTTTGCTCTAACCTGCACATGATTGTGCCCATGTACGAGGCGGAGTCGATGACGAGCTGGAATAAATTTGTTTTCAAATATTACTGAGATAGATGAAATGATCATCTGGTAATAGAAATCAAAAACAGTTCTCATAATGTCCCACCTTATGATCATGTTGACTTGAGCTGCTCATCTCGATGACTCCAGGAGATGTGGGACCGATGGGCGCGCCGTTCACGAACCACGAGACGGTGGGTGTCGGGCTGCCCTTGACAGAAGTGGAGAAGACAGCGTGTTCACCCTCTCGGACGGTCTAGGAAATAGAATTCAATATCTATTCGGATCGAAGCATACGCTCTAGGGATCAATCTTCAATTAGTAACCATAGATAAATTAGTTTTACTGATCAATGATAATCATGTTTGCTGATAACAAATCAATAGGGAATTGAAAGACGCGGGGGAGGAGGGGAAGTTTTGCGGCAGTAGCTGAGAAAGTCGGTTTTAAGCGAGAGACGATAGAGGAAAAAGAGAGCGGAGGAGGACTGGAAAGTGTTAGAAGAGAAGCAGAAGACAGCTGACATTTGACTTGATCATAGAAGAGGCAGAGGAAAGTTGTTGTGGTTCAACCATGCGCTTTCACAATGTGTGAGATTGCTCTTTTGCAAAAAAACTGTTTTTGAGGCGACGCTTTTAATTTATTAAGGCTTCTAAATCGACAGTAAAGTGAATTTGTCTAATTTCCAGAAAGCGGTTTACAGAGATAACAACTCAGAGTGTATCATAAGCATGAAAAATGCACTTTACTATCCATTGCGAAATCCTACTTGTTTTGCGTGGGACAATGCCTTAAATAAAAAATCAGACAACAATAAGGATAGCATATTACACTGATGACCGCGGCTAAATCAATGACGTGAACGACATAGGCAGTGATGCCAGTGCTCTCTTCCATGCCTTGTAGGCAAAAAGTGAATGAATCTTCAAGCCAACATTTAATTGCGCGTGTAAATCATGAAAGATAAAGTAAAATGAATGAGTATTACAGTAGACAGAGATGGGAAATGAGGATTGCAATCAGCTGATGTATTCGTTGTGATATTGAACAAGAATACAGCAGATTTCATGAGTCACGTCAAAAAACATTCTGACAATGAGAACGCAGCGATCAATCAAGAGCAGTTTAGAAGTGGCGAAAGACAAGAGCTCCGAGGACAATTGCGCCATAATGGTGAAGTGGACAGATGCACTTCAAAGATGCGAATGCATATATGATAATAAAGGCGTATCTGCCCATTTCATCGCTATGTCACAAATGTCCACGGCTCTTGATTCTTTCGCCATTAGGAGAATCATACCAACAATCAGGAAACTATTCAGGATATGACACGAGCATGAAGCAACATAAAATAATAGTGTTAATACGGAAATCACGAAATTTCTATGGATTGCGTGCAGCAAATTATAAAAGAATTGATTCAAGAAGATGTAAAATAGTAAAGTGCTCACTTGATCTTCGATATCCTTGATGAAAGTCGGTGCAGACCTGGAGTCTTCCTCAGGAGGCTCCACGGTCAACCTGAAAGACTCATGTTATCAAATTCCATGTATTATTTGTTTATTTGTCATATTGATTTGTTTCCCCCTCCGTCTTCGCACTATCATGTTCTTCTTCAAGCACCTCTATCACACACTACGCAATATTACACACTGAGGACTGCAACGGGACACCAGACCTTCCCGTGAGAGTGTGACACATATGAGAATAGTATCATCTCAATGAGTCACAACTAACATTATGATTAGGTGTAAGAAGCATTTGAAGTGGCAGAGATTGTTCGACTAAATGGTAAACTACTAAACGACATCGATGTGTCTTTGTCTTATATATTAGATTTTTTAGGTGGTAACTTTTATATTCAAGATTCCTCCTACCTTGCCCTACTCTCAGCTGTTCCGTGTTCATTACTCGCCCTGCACACGACTTCGCCTTCGTGGTCTCCATTGCACGAAGAGATCGTCAGCTGAATGAGATGCCTCTACTTCCCCTCATTCAGGATCAGCACTAGGGTTTCAAAAACAGTATAAGAGTTCATTTGTTAACCGCTCCGAAAAAGATAATATGAACTAGAAATGCATTTTTAGCATATTAAAATCCCTAATGAGTACCTTGTAGAATCCGTCGTGACCCACGATCTCGACTCCGTTCTCGCCATGGCGCAGTTCCTTGCCCTGCAGAACTCATAATTAATACAGTCAATACAAGGTCAATCACATCCACTTCTAGGAACATCATTGATGATCAAGGCAAAGTGTAATGTGTGAATTAGCTTGCCTGGAGGAAGAAGATGACCGCCGGCTCCGGCCATCCATTCACATCCACCTCGAACACGGCTGTTGCCTTCTCTTGCACGATCCTGAAAGGGAAATAGATGTAATGGGTTTAAATTTGTTAAAAGGTGCATTTCTCATTCGACAAATGAATTATCATCGATGTCAAGAGAACCTATTTGAGCACAAGCCCTTACTTGTCATCTAGTGGCTTGTTGAACGTGGGAGGTGCGGGGGGTACGCGAACTCTCAGCTTGCCCTCGCATGCTGACGTGCCCAGCCTGTTCTGGCCCTGTAACGAGAACAGTCTTCTTTGAACCTCAGTGCGGTTCTCACCTGGCATGTAACCATTCCATCGAAGTGTCTGGTTACATCCTTGATCGTCAGGATACAGATGCCATCCTCAGAAATCATGCGCACCTGGAATTCGACGATGCTTTCACTTGATATTCATTACTTTGAGTTTACTGGAAATATTTCTGCATCGATTCTCTTACATCCATAATTGCTTGATTGATAATGCTCACCTTCTCAGAGGCTGTCAACGGCACACCGTTGATACACCATGTCATCTCAGGGTTTGGATCACCAGTGATGACGGCCTTGAATCTTACTTCTGATCCTTCGTCGCATTCGACGTCCTCGATCATTGCCTGCAGAAGATTATTAGAAAATGATTCAGATTAGTTGTCCAACCTGGAACTCGGGAGCGACGTGATTCTTGTCAGGATCAGCATCGACACGAAGTTCAGCAACCGACTCCACAGTACCGTACTCGTTGGTGATACGAACCTAAACAGTGGATGTGACTGATCCAGTCACGATGTCGCCATTTCAAACCTTGTACGTTCCCGTGTCGTCTGGCTGTGCATCTCTGATCTCCAACTTGGCCTTCTGTCCATCGTATTCTAATCTGAAGTCATGTGATGGCCTGAGGGGCTGGTCGTCTACCATCCACAGAAGCTCGGGCTCCGGCCAGCCCTCGACCTGAGTACTCATCATTCTTCAGCTGACCGACCGTATAGACTGAACTCACATCACATTCGAATGCGACAACCTCTCCTTCAGTACATGTCTGGTCTTTGAGACTTCCTACGAATACTGGAGGTGCAGCTTCCTTCTCCACCTGAATCAGAGCTATTTTTTTAGTCTTTTCGCCATGATTCGAACTAGAGTGACTGATTCGGACCTCATTCCGGCATTGTTTGACTACCACAGTGGTCATTCGTACATTGATTGCGTATTACGAACCTTGAGAACTCGGAAGAAGGCGGACGTTGATGCTTGTCCGTATTCATTAGTGGCCATGCATGTGTATCGTCCAGTGTCAGCCACCTACAATAATGATATTTAGAATAATATCCACGATAGTAAGTCAGAAAGTTTCAACAGTGAACATTTCTAAAGACATTTAGTCTACAAACCTATGCGCTCTCTACAACATTTAGGAGCTGGTAATAAATGCACACAACATTTCTGACATCTTCATTGCAAAAATGCGAATTTCACTTATAAAAGTAGGCTCAACGCTTGGCAGTAATTAGCGAAATCCCTCAAACTAGAGAATCTTTAGATGATGCCAAGCGTCCAATGATCACAATCAGTTCATAGACATTATAGAGAAAGCATCTGATGCAAATTTTCGCAGCTTGACATTTCTTTAAACACGCAGAAGTGCATGGTAAGTGAAATCTCGCATGCCTGGACTGGATCGATGGTCATGGCAAAGAATCCATCCTCGTCTGCATAGAAAGTATGCCTCTCGTCTTCTTGAAGTTGTACATCGTCCTTGTACCTACAAATGATCAATCGATACATGCCACCAAATCGATCCACATATTGATTGAATGAGCAGTTCGGTCCCCATATATTCAATCCCCCTTAGTTGTGGCTTCTCTGCCTATGATATATGACGTCTAGCAGGAGAGGGATGTCATAATGTTTGCCGAGAGACAGGAGGAAAGCAGTAGCCGAGATTTGGGGGTTCTCGAACACTTTACCCTCCTCATTCTCTCACAGTTCGTGTATTTCTTGCTTGCTTTTACTGGGGCCCATTTCAATTGCTTCGTTGTTTAACTGGAGGAGGGCATGCGTTCCTATCGGCCAGATGTGCGGCTCAAGAACAGATGAAAGCACTCATTCCACGGAGAAGAGATGTTCGCGTGGAGAAAGTACAGTCAAGAGGAACAAGCAATCAGATGGGAAAGCGCATGACAAGAAAGCTCTTCCACAACAGATTCAAGATAAAATTAGAACGATGCGCAATAACGACCAGAGTACTTACTAGGGTGTCGCTAATGGGACGTTTTTGACAGCCGTCCATTTTCAGACGTGTTTTCATTAATATCGTCCCTGTGAAGTGTGAGACAACCGCTGGGAATGAAGTTAGATGGCAAGAAATGAACGGCTGTCAATAACGTCCCATTTGCGATATAGTGGTACTTACCATGTGATGAGTGGAAGTGGATACCCGGTGACCTTCAGGCACATCTTCGCTGAGCTCTCCTATAATTAATTTTGGGTTGAACTAAGTGTGGAGGATGGCCGGCTATGACGACCATTAGGGTTTTGACAATGGTAGTGAACTGCATTTTTCATTCCTTCCTCGGAGCGGTTGTCTCTACTTTCATTGGAAAACCGCTCCGCAGAGATTGACGAATGACAATTTACTATCGTTTTACAAACACTACATACTTGTAGTGTTCGGAATCCATATTGTGTCCTTGTGACTCGTGTGCCTTGCATCTCCAGGGTGGTTCCCGTGGTCGCTGCAACTTTTGAACATGAGTTCATGATTCTTTGTATCTATTGCCAGCTGATTAGATCTGTATCGATCCCCCCCCCTCTCATCTAATAGTGTTTGCCACGGGTGTCACTTGCAAGCAACACTTGACTTTGCGTTTGTCTTGCAGGGATTTGTGACAGCTGTGCCCTTTCTGCCCTTTACTACGTTTTTTACAAAATTAATTTTAGAACACACCAAACATTTTTAATGTCGCAAGCTGTCATTCAGGCGCATCCGGCAGGTCATTCATTCACATTCTCTCCTCTCCGAGTCTATTACTACACCCAGGCTCCCCCTCATCTCGTCTTGTTCAGACACCACCATTGCGTAATATCAGAATGAAGATGTTCCAGCTATTATAAGAGGGAAAACAAACTCCAATCGATACTGCTGCTGCCCCCAGAGTAGATCGATGTGGATGAACCGGTTGGAGAAATGGCGGGAGGCGACTTGATCTTCTTCCGTGGAGGGCCTTCCTCGGGACCTAAAAAGGACATTTTTAATTATTAATTTTAATTAATTTGATTTATTTTTAAACTATTTAACCAGGGTGCATGGAGCTCTTTCTCGACTGCGAGTACACACTCTCCGTGTACTCGGAGAATTCTGATCGACGATCATCGAAGTCACTTCCACCCGCGGGCGTCGTGCCCGTTGCTGTAGCAGACAGTGACAGACTGTCATCCGAATAGTTTTCTGCAAATTGACATATGACAGAAACCACTTACACCATGCTGGATCAACCAGCTCCAGCCCGCCCTCCTCCGCTTCCGTCAGCTCGATGACGTACATCACCCGCAGCACCATGGTTACGGTAGATTACGGTAGTAGATCAATAAAACAGTCGTGGCGGGATTGCCTAGCAGGGCATGGGCTATTGATGAGTAGGTGAAGATCAGAGGGAGAAGAAAAGAGGGGAAAGCTTGGCAGAGGTAAGAGAGAGACGGGAGATTAGAGAAGTAAAGAAAATAGCAGAAGAAAGCAGTTGTCCACGGATAACCATCTCGTTGTCTTGTGCTCTCTCGCGATCACTGTGATAGACTGTACTATTTCGCCCTCTCTAGATGTCTCAGTCTCTGGTTCGGCCCCCATGTCTCGTTACTCCCTCTCGACCTCGTACTTTACACAGATGAGAAGGCGAGAGGACGAGAGAGGGAATGGGGGTTAGAGGGGATGAGAAGGAGAGGGACGAGAAAAGACAGAGGAAAAGCACTCGGACAAGAATGTACGACGGCAGTGAGGGGGCGATATGATGGGGGGATAAATGCTCAGGGGCCAGATCACAAGTGATTATGGCCAAGAAAAGACCATTCATGGACAAGAGCCCATAGTGCCATATTAGCGTATAGTGGATCAAGAAGAGGATTGACTGTGGCTACCGTAACCCATGGTGCATCGGAGAAGATGACGTCATCGAACGTGGAGGAGTAATTAGTGGAAGCACTTACGGAGGCCCAATTGCAGATCGGATATATCCCTCATCCATGCGCGGTAGGAGACATCGGAGTTGGATAGGTCTTTGGGACTCATTCTAAAGGCCACCGTGCTCCCACGCATTCACCCTCTGTTTGTTACCTGAAGCATGGCAGTCCAGGCAGATTTGGTCTGAACTCCAAACAATCATCTTCAGTGCGATGCGGCCGAACACAGTACTTGTCCAACTGAATACAGTATAGGTCGGAAGTTCAGGGATTAATTTCTTTCGAGGTTTGGCAGTGCGAGGTTGGATGTCTTTCACGAAAGTTATATATTTTAGGATATAGGATCTTTGAAACATAACCGAATTCACACACAAACTATCAGCCGCAATTCTTACTCTGATAGTTGTTCCATGCTTGTAGGCAGTCTTTCCTCCTTCCTCGACCTTTTGCGTCACAACCATCTTTTTCCTTCAATAAATACGTGTAACTTCGATTTGTCACAGAATACATACGGGAAAAGGAATACGTATCGTTCCTCAGGCACAGAGGAAAACTCCTCGTAGACGTTGAAAGCCTCCTGAAAAGGGCAAATGTGACTCGTCAACTGATGCAGAATGCCCACATGTCGGATAAGTCTTCCCAGTTTTCCGACGTCTCCTTCGAATAGTTGTAAATCCTTGAGGAAATCCTGATCCGATGCTCGTTGGGGAACGGAAAGTGTCAATTCGAGTGCCTGCAAACTACTCATTGTCGCCTTATCTCATCTCTCAATCGTTTACTATGGTTTCTAAAAGGTAATTTTATGCGATAAAGGACATTTCTCATTCGTCTAATCTCTGCGGAGTGGTTATCTCGCTCATGCGATGGGCAAACGCTCCGAGGGGATTAGGCGAATGATAAATGTGTTATATATTCGCTATAAGGACGTTACCTTATATCTAGAAAATTAAGAAACCCTACTGAAAGGTTATCATTGGCACATTCGCTTATATCTGAATCACTCACCTTCTGCATGCTCTTGGTGCTCTCATGTGCACGAGATGAATACTTGACGAACTCCTACAAGAAAGACTTTCCAACTCATCTACTATCAATCATTCACCTTGAAATAGGCCTGATATTGGTTCATCCTCTCGGAGATTGCCTTCAAGTGTTCGGAGTACGACATGGGAGATCCACATTTGTCAGACTGGCTCTGCAATAGATGCACAATATATACTATTACCAGATCTTATTATACAAGACGGATCGTTAAAATTGCGCTAGTAGGACAAGCGCCTTCAATGGACCATCTTTTAGTCTAATATTGGCAATTTGGTGAGACTTCATTGTTGGATATTTTATGTATGTCTCACCTGAAAGAATGCCTTGACATCCTCTCTCTCCTCGAGGAGCTTCAGCGTTTCGGGAAGTTGTCTGTAATTGGGTAAAAAGTTCTACTCAAGCTCAATAGCTGAGGAGGGAAATCTGCTGAAGATCATATCAGAGGATTTTTTGCTGGTGCTCCATTTTCATTTTCTCCGGTTCTATACCTTTCGTGGCAAGTCTATATCCATCCCCGACAACAGAGGGATGCCACATACCATAAAAAAATGATGGTTTAGTTTTAAAAATCGTACCTGGACAAGTGAACATGCGAATCGAAGTCTTTCTCCAGGCGGACGAAGGTCTGGCCCACCTGAACAATATTAGTAAAGAAGATGCACAGGGAGCCTGTAAGGCGCGTACCGATATAGAGATCCAAGCAGAAAAACTTCAGAGCCACTTGTGTGGTTTGAAAATATTGGCAGTTTTCAAACAGTGGGAACGCTTGGGCAGTTCTACTAACAACATTTTCATTTTGGTGGCCGTTTCTTTTTGTGTATCAATGTATTGGGAATGATGAGAGAGAGAGATTTTCATATGCACAGAGGAACACTATTTATTTCTCCGTCGGGAAGCGCTTCAAAAAATATCCGGACAGCTTCTTTACTAAAAAAAGCAATGACGATAATGACATCACTCACTTTTCCCGGATCGTCCGAGTAGTACTGCAGACCCTTGAGCATGACGCTGAATGACAATGTTTTTGAGGATGAAAGACAAAACGCCATTGACATTTGCACTATAATAGTGAAATGGACTTCCCACCAATGTTGCGTAATTGTCCATGTTCCTATATTTCACTATGTTTTCAGTGATAACTCCATAAAATCGTGTATGCAGTAGAGAAATCTGACTGCATGCAACACTATCGAATAAAAACATCTGTACTTGGCATGGAAGTTGTACAGCTCAGTGACGTTGAGTGCAAGTTTGTCCCGCAGTTCTTTGATCGAGTCTGGCACTCCCGGATCATCGAGGACCTGTAATGTATGTTGATAAATATTCATTATACTCAGGCGGCTCAGCGATTTCACAAACGATTTTCCCAAGTATTGTGAACATTTGTCCAATAGAAAACATCGAGACGTAAGTGAAAAAAATAATTTAGTAGAACCTTGATATAGTCATCAACGGCACTTCTAAGTGAAGACACGAACTGTTCTTCTGATCGAAGGAGGTCGTGATAGACTTGACTGAAATTAGAGGAAACAATATTTTGCGTTTAACAGCATAAATGCATAATACTATTTTATTTTGAGACCTCTGTCTGGATAACACTATTTATGTGCGGCGAACCAATAAAGCAAGATCGAAGCACGAAACGCAGTCCAAGATCAAAGTTTAACTATCATACTGGGAAAGACCAAAAAATAATATTAGGTTGGGGAGAAAGTCTTGACCACTTTTGTTATCCCGATGCAAAAAAATCCCAGTAAACGCTAGACAGTAATTGTGTAGTGCATAGTTGTTGGCTAACCTTGGCCAACACTTATGCTTAGCTTAGCTGCCCCATTCCTGCAACACAGCAAACAGAAGGCTTTCAAAGT
>JACMIF010000238.1:29067-49284 GCA_014805445.1 Diplogasteroides magnus | reverse complement strand
GCCAACAACTATGCACTACACAATTACTGTCTAGCGTTTACTGGGATTTTTTTGCATCGGGATAACAAAAGTGGTCAAGACTTTCTCCCCAACCTAATAAATAATGAAATATTTATAATATTCAAAAAGATTTGTATTTTAAAAATTAAATAACCTGTTTAAACAAGTACTTCTGCGGCAGATGCGCGTTCTTCGTGGCCATGTCGCGCAGGAAGGCCTGCGTATTTTAATTCATTTATTTAAATAATTATTTTTTTTATTATCTGACTTATTTTTAGAATTAAAATCTCATATCCCTAGCAGCAGCATCTTTCAGCGATGTTGCGAAGCTTCGAAGAAGGGGAGAGAGACGAAGCATGGAAAGAAGAAGGAAGAGACAGCCGGCTGGTCGCGCGGAGAGGAGAAGTCAAAATGAAGGAGTGATTGAATGTCTATAGACATGTCTAAGAGACGTACGTATGCTAAATCTCTGGTACTTGTAAATATCGATCGACCTTGATTATAATATGAATGGATAATCATAATTAGGGTGTCGCTTGCGATGCATTTATTGCATTCGTAATGGCTCTACTCTCAGCGGTGCGGTTGTCTATAAAATGCAGAGACAACCGCACCGCTGAGACTAGACGCATTACGAATGCACTAAAAGACTCGCTCGCAAGCGACACCCTAATTATGATTCTCTCCCTCATACCATCACACTCACTCATTCTTCATTCGCCCACTCCGAGCGGTTGCCTCCTCGTCCATCGCTGTCTCGGCGCTTACTCTTCAGTCAATGCACAGGCATTACATGTGATTGCCTGCCTGGATACAACAGATTTTTTATACTGCTCTCAAATTTATAATTAGACATGGAGTTCTCTAAACAGCAGATCATTTCTGAAAATAAGATGATGACAAAGAAATTACACGTAAAATATGACACTGGGTCATTGGGATGCATAATATTCTCCGCGGAGCTGTCTCTACGTTACCCGCGCATAGCTAGACTTCAATAACGCATCGTGGGTAGAACCTCTCCTTCCGTCGTCATGGCCAACAAAGTGCTTTCGCTATGCAGTTTGTTGAATAGACAGCAATTTAGCTCCGTTTTTCAGAATTTACAACTGCACGACAGTCCGTATCGACATCTACTCCAAGATAATGAAAGACAAGCTGGCACTTCGCTTGGATCAAGCGGAAGCATTTGAATGCACTCCTCCAGGTTAGCTAAACTCCGAAGTCATCATCTATCACATTGTTTTACCAGGCAGCGAACCATTACACTATTCTACCTGCTGGATTAATATCCCGGTAACACCTTCTGACGTGATTTGTTCTCGAAATCCATAAATCCAAAAAATACACAACAACAGAATTTGCTAACTATTATTCATGTAAACTCAGTTTAAAGTCAGTCTCTATATGTTCGAGTGTGAAATCGATTCAAAATCATATCTAATGGTCAGAAAAACGACGAAATAACATGCAAATGAGAGCGTAGGATGAATTTTTGTGAGGGTTCATACTCGGTATATCAAGTTTGTTTGCGTTAATAATGTCTGTTGGATGAATTCTTAGGACTAATTATTTATAAGATTTTGTTGAGATATTATACTTCACCTAATTTTGCATTAGTATCATAATTAGTCATGTGGAATATTCATTTGTAGACTGACGAAGTGAATACGGAACGGGAAGTAGCAGTGATGGCCGACGAATTTAAGTCGTACGATAATCTCAACCTGATGGCCGAGATCAATTCAACGCTGAGTAAGCTTATAAATGGTTACCTAGGCAGGACACCGTAATTAGGCTACTGTCGAACTTGAGCTGCTACCTAACCTGGGCCATTCCCATGGGCTTAAAATCTCGCTTTAAAAGTGATTATTACGGCAGAAGTTGTTAATTCATATAATAGTCTGTTCCGATTCAGGTCAGTATTGCCCCGTTGGAGACCTCAAGCTGTCCAGTGAAGAATGCAAGGACAGGAAGAAATGCGAGGCCGCGGTGAGTGGACTACTGTATTTTAACGATGTTCTCGAGTTACCGTATCCTAAGCGCATTAGACTCGAGGCGAGCGTAGGTAAACTAAGGTGATTTTATGGCCAGCGAAAACGGAAAAATCGTAGTGACAAAAAAATAATGAATTTCAGGCACTGAATGAGGGCTCTCTTGAGGTTACTTGTGGTAACGGCCAGTCCCTCGAGTGCGTTTCATTAAAGAACGAAACGAGATTTTTGTTTCTTCTTGATTGCTGGCTAACCACCGTATGTTTTTCTGCAGGATGAAGGCTGACGATGGTTGGAAGGAGATCAAGAGCTTCACTTGCGAGAAGAATGTGTGGCTGGCACCGGTTCGATTTCACCATTTCTTAGATATTGATTGATGACGTCATACTGAGCCAACACACAGTATTGAATGTGTATTTTTCTCTGTGTTTAGCAAATATAATAAAGTGGTTTTCTGGTGAAAGATAGCCTCGTCTTGTGCCATAATGGTGAAATGAACGCCGTGATTGTGGCGCAATTGTCCATGGTGCTCTTGTCCTTCACCCTGATTTTCAGGACACGAGCAACGTCATCCTCCCTGTTGGAGAGCATCCTCAGCTGCGTTGTGCGACTCCTCTCGATCCTACCACAACTACTGAGTCAATGAGTCTCGCCTATGGAGTCTCCTTTGGTGGAATGGCAATGGCTGGAATCATTGGCCTTTTCCATTGAATTGTGTGAAGAAACAATGAGACTGTTAGGGCATTGACACTTGTAGATTACTCTTCATTCGATTAGAGAAGTGAAATCAAGTCATTTCTATGTCCTATTGCCCTCTCATCCCTTGTGTTTGCAACTACAGAAAAGATTGCGATAAACAGAGTTGCATGAAAAAAGTTGTCTACATTTATGGGTGAAATAGTTAGCGTTGTTTTATCAATGTATCTGGCCACTTGTACTTAGTCTAACATCCATTGAGCTGTTGCCTCTACGTTCTATAGACGACTGTTCCGCGGCCATTAGACAAATGAGAAAAGCATTGATAAGGAAGTCTTAGTTTTTCACGTCAGCAATACCGTATGGTGGGATGTCGCTATCGGGTATAAAGTGCAACTTTTTTGTCTCTACGCATTAGTGACTCATTCTCTCTCAGTCATCATAGACGACCGGTCGGAATGAGTGAACAGACAACTATGATGCACTTTATACCCGAAAGCGACACCCTACCGCATGGTCCATACGATACTGTCCATACAACATGATCCCCGATACTTTCCTCTTTTCCCTCGTTTGCCCAGTTGCGCCAAATTAGGAAATGTTTCATTATAAACTCTGCTGAAAGCTGAATGCAAGCCTAATTTGAACAGTTTCTTTTCATACAATGAATCCCTCCGTGTGAAGAACGCTAGTTACCGCGACTACTGTGTTTGTTGCCGCATCGGTACATGGAGTGGGAAGTGTTGCCATCGATTGCCGACTATACTACTCACTACCACTTCAACAGTAATCGCTTGGCAAATCGAGTGTAGTCGAACGGAAATGCGGGTTTATCGTCAGTTTCCTAAAATGGCAGGAGCCCAAACTCTTCATCATTGCATAAGCCATGCAGCAAACGATCGCCGATGTTCCCTGGTGTTGAAGCATAAATAGTTGTAATTCCAAGTCAAGTGATTTTGTCAAGCGGACTTTCTTGGTCCCACTAGGTATGTTTAGTCGTGCAGTTTTACCATAAATTGCGAACCGTCTATTCACGATATTACAACTAAATTTCCACACACATTCTTTTATTCGAAACAATCATGAGGAAAACAAAAGGGGAACAATTTCAGTGTATGCAAGACTCACAAACTTTTTAGGTACGATTTGCGATCGGTGTAAATAACAACCAATTATGGAGATCTCAGTTTGTGATGATCGTAAAGAAAATGAAACGGGAAGTTCAATAACAAAAACTACAAAAACTTTCTTTTTTTGGTCTTAAATAAGATTAAATAAATATTATTTGCGCGTGGGAATAGCAATTAAATAATGCATTTAGATGGGCTTGATCTTGAAGTGAAGTCCGATCAGGGAGAATACCAGACATTTAATGTCCTGGACAAGGTAGTAGAATGACCTACAAAAGGAATGGGTAAAACACTGCATTTTACCTATTCATTTCGAATTTAATAGAATTTTGCTCAACTGCAAAATTATCATCACCATCGACGGCATATAACGATGGCTAGACCATCCTTATTTGACTATTTAGTTTATTATTTTTTAGTGTTGCGCAAGTGAATTGAATGATTCAGTCATTCAGCGAATGAATGATTCATTCCACAGTGCGCGCATGAATGAATAATTCAATAAGTAATCCCAATCTACCATGGAAAGATGAATGAATCATTTCGAGACTGAATTATTTCATTCATTTGCACAACACTAGAGTATTCTTGGTCATGTAGCGAACGGATAAATAAATGAAGGCACTACTATGGAATACCGGAAGCCCCGTCCCCCTTCATCAAACGACTGCTTGCGCGTTGTGGTAATCACCGAAACAGCGCTAGCAATGTTCAAAATACGTTTCATAAGTTTCCAAATGAAAACAGTGACCTGAGTCTAGGTTTGGCAGTTTGACTACATTATGGGTTCTGTTTCACAGAGGGTATAACTTCAAATATATAACAGCCATGAAACATACCCCGTAAAGTAGTTAATTTGGCAAGGATACCTGAGTCCCTCCGGGTCCTTGCAGTTGTTGACATCAGCCAGAGATCCGATCTTTCCAGTCGTGAATGAGATGTGCTCATTGTTGAGGAGAATCTCCAGTTCTTGTCTTCCCACTTTGTCCGGCTCAGGCCAGTTCGCATCGTCTTCCTACAATAATGTACATACAATACATAGGCAATCATCACAAGGAGACTTTGATTGCAGAGTGATTTTCGAGTTTTTATTTTCAGAGTAGGTTCCAACATGAAAGTTGCTTATCTCATCTAGACGGTTCAGGATCACTACGCTTCAGTCATGTTTCCAATTATCCCTGCGTGGAATTACATTGTGGGCATGTGTCTAACACAAAAATTGGTCATTGTCAATAGTAAAACTTAACAAATTCGCATCTGCAGAGTGCCTAACATATCATTTTCAGAATGGCTTCACAATTTGTCATAGGCGTGTCCATGTATAATATCCTCCAGGATGAAAAAGCAGCACCCTGGACCGTTGCGCCATAACGGTGGAATGGACAAATACTTCACCATTTCTCGGCGTCAATGTCCGTTTCATATTTATGGTAAAATGTTCATGGCGCTCTAGTGTCCGGCCCAAAGGTACATGTCGCCTTCCATGAGTTTGTGGACTACGCCCAGGTATGGATGTGATATGATTCATACCACACCCTCCCTCTGACCCACCTGCATGATTTCACTGTCCTCCACGATTCTCTTCAATTCTTCCAACACAGACGGTGCAACGAATGCCTCAAACACTCAATTAAACACTGAAACTTCGAAATCAACCGTAAAGTGCACTTGCCGTTCGCCTAATCGACCCTTTCAATTGTGTTATCTCATGTGGGGTAGTACACCGCTCAACAGATCGGGCGAATGACAAATTCACTTCATTACTGATCTTGTTTACAGTACCTAATCTGATGATTGCACTTGATCACAACTGAGGTAAACTCATTTTTAAGCAAATTTCCGTTCGTTTTCCCAGTTAAACAATAATATTCCCAAGTGTGTCCATTATGTCCTCGACTTTGCTGAATTTCCCCCTCCTCCAGCTATTCTCAAGTGCAATCATCAAGATTGGAAATGTACTTACCTCCTTTCTGATAAGGGTGTCATTCTTGTAGTTCGAGTTGTTCGCGTATCTCAGCTGTCCGTTGGGGCGGAATTCAAACTCCAGAAATTCGTGTCCGAACTTTCCTGCAATGTAAAGAATATTATGATGTATGAGCACATAGTGCATATATGCAACTGTAAGATACTGTGATAAAAGAGGTAGAATGAAGATCATTCATGGCACAAACCTGCTTACCAAACTGTGGACTAACAACTATTTACGAAAAATGTGCAGGCTATGAGTATAGCACTTCACTAACTTCATAATTTTAATAATAATACGATTTGCTAACCCTTGTGCCCAACGTAGTAGCGGACGTAGAAATCTCCTGCAGTGTTGCTGGTGTCGCCGTCAGCCATTGCTCTCAAAAGCATATTTACACCGACAGAGTTGCGCATTCACGAACATAAACATAGACGACCATATCCACCGATTTACAGAGAATGACAATTATAAATTCATGACCGGTTCATATTGCGCAAAAAATCCTTCTTGTGCAATTTGAACGTGTCACCACAGACAATTCGCGACACCGAAGTGACAGAAAAGCTACAGCTTAGAGAGAATGAAATACAAACAATACTGTAACAATACAGACAGCATACCAAATCAGTCCTCTCTTTATGGTATAATCAAAATAAACATACCTGTACCAGTCATGGAAAATCAGCAGATATTAAATTGGTAATAAACCAGTCCTCAGTTGACAATCCATAATTCAGGTAAAAACTTTTATTCAACAAATGTGAAAAAGAATCGAATATCAGGTGTCCATCAGCTGGACTGTAGCATCTTCTTCTGGCCTTATCAGTTTCTTCAACTATGGTTGAACAAGCTCTTGTTTAACCATGTTCGAGACTCATGTAGCGACGACCAAGGAGACAAACAAGGACCAATTCCACCTCTTCAGGTGAAGAGAAACTACAAAAAGTTCTGGACATTCCCTCCCATCTTCCACCCAAGATCTCAAATCATGTAATGTTCCCCAAACACGGTAAGATTAAAAATCGACTTTTAATTAATTATGACCAGAGTATCAGCATATAACACAATCATACAACCGGCACATGCAGAGCACTTCTGGCCCGGGGAGAAACCAAGTCGAGGGAGGACTAGAGGAGTTTACTCGTACACCCACGAGTTGATGAAGGGGGAAGCGTAGTCGTTGATCTCGCTCTCCTTGAACCAGTGAGCAATCTCGCGCTGAGCGGACTCCACAGCGTCAGATCCGTGGCAGATGTTGCGGCCAGTCTAAAATGTACGTCATAATCTAGAAAACATCGCACTAATCCGATCACAATGAGTCATCTAGCACATTTAGAAGTTACATTATATATCATACGCTCTATCCGCTAGGCCTCCCTCCATGAGTGCAGTAGTAGCAAATCTACTCGCCAATCGATACACACCTGGATGGAGAAGTCTCCGCGGATGGATCCGGGGGCGGACGCCAGAGGGTTGGTGGCTCCGAGCATGGCACGGCCCTGCTTGACGACATCCAGTCCCTGCCAGACCATGGCGACGACGGGGCCAGATGCCATGTAGGCGATGAGGCCGTCGAAGAATCCCTTGCCCTTCAGGTCACGGTAGTGCTCCTGCAAAGGATTTCATTCAGCATTTGTCGAATAACGACGCATCTAAAGGATCGGGACGTTGTCGGTAACGCAACCTTCCAGAGGAAGATCACGATGATTACAATAGGCACATGAATGAGTGTGGCAGAACTGTTACAAACCTCGAGGTGTTCCTTGGAGGCGGTCATCATCTTGAGTGCGACCAGCTTGTACCCGCGCTGCTCGAAGCGCTTGATGATCTTGCCCACCAGTCCGCGGTGGACGGCATCAGGCTTGAGCATGATGAAGGAGCGCTCCTCGTTCGACATCCTGCAATGAGTACACGTTGGCAATGGGAAGAGAACTCGGAACACAGAGAGAGAACAATTGTCGCGTCGTGACCTATCCAATATGACGTGAGAAAGTTCAAAGGGCGACTAGGCAAAGGTAAACGTAGAGAAGGCGCATCATCACTTGGCATGCAGGAACCGCAGCGATTTCACAGTAGAGGAAGGCATTGTGGCGCGGCGAAGGCTGGTTCCGAGTAGGAAAGACATGGTCAGTTTGGGCAAGAGAGGTTAGTGGGGTACCCGGTCAGTGATAAGGCAGATGAGAAAATGATGTGCGAACAATGACATGGCTGACAGTGTGGTAAATTTGAATGAACACATGCAAAAAGTAATCAACATAGCCGTACGCGGGAGGGCAGCCTTCGCTGGGGCAAGTGCCGTCTTCGGCGGAAAGTACGAGATGCGAGTGTAGCACTACCAGGAGGGGACAACACCCTAGCAACCACCGCATGAGACTGCAAAGGACTAGACTGCAAAACAACTGATAGGTAACACGCCAAAAGGGGAGAGAACGAGAGAGAAAATGAATATTCGAATGTTCTACTCAAGTACGGTGAACAGGGAAATTCCGCGCGAGACAAAATGTTGGGCGTAAAACTTGGCATTTTGCCAATTTTTCAGGTGACAAGTTTTGTGTGTTCTCCTTTAAGCTGTGTCATTTTTCGTGCCCGTTGCTATAGTTTATGCCGCACACCTTGGTTTGTTTGCTCATGTTCACCGACTTTTTCAGATGATCTTGCTGTACTCGTCGACTCCTCGCTAACCTCTTCACTCACTCACTCACACTACTACTCGCCATCCACTCAACTAACACCAGCAAGTAAGAGCGCAGAGCGTTTCTAAATCGGTAGCTCGTACATACGCTTCTTTCGAGTGTCTGTGGCTCACGGAAGAAGCAAGCAATGAAGCATTTTCTATTTAGAAAAGCCCCCACCCCTGTCAAAGCACATGACGTCCTTTTTTGTGCATGCGCGTACCGTCCGTTCTCTTATCATATTGTTGTCCCATCCGTCCATTCGCTGTTTTCTGCAGACTTCTGCATACAATGATCTTTTTTCGGTTTCCCGACTCGGATCGATCCTAGCCACGGATATGACTGCTGAGGTAGCAACGTTTGGATAACTAGCCAACGCGGCCTTGAAAGCCTTTGTTCCCTTTATCTCTCTCTTCTCCTTTCTATCACTTAACCCCATTCTTTTCCAGAAACAACAATTTCTTTAAAAATATCCCTTTCTATCTTCTGTCTAATAACTTTAAAAAGCAACTAACTCTAAGTGTTATCTCCTGGCAAGTACTTACTGGAGCAATATTAACAGTAAGTTTTGCAGTCGTGTTTCGCTCCACGCCCTTCCTGCTGCCTCCGACTCTGAAAAGGAGGCAGCCTCTGGATTCCCTGGCCCCTTCCCCGTCTCCTCATCTCCACTTATCGCCCATTTCCGAATCATCGCCCGCTGACATGACGCCCCACGCCGAACACACGCAGTGAGTCATTTTTTACCGTAATTTTTACATCTTTTATTTTTAAATATTGCTTTTTAAAAATAATGAATATCATAATTAAATGCACGATTCGGTGTCGACAGATTTAAAAAAAAAAATTTTTATTTATCCAGAAGCAAGCCCGCGGCTGCCGGCGAACTCATGAAGTGGACGAACTACGTCACCGGATGGCAGCCCCGCTTCTTCGAGGTGAAAATTAGTTGCCGATTCAGTATACAATGGTTTACGGTGTTCAAAAATGACCTATTGCATAACAAATCTTAAAAGTTCCTCCTCTCAATTCACGTTAAAAATCCCTTTTAAAAATGATATTTATTGTTTAAAGAAAACCAATTTTGCAGATACGAGACGGGACGCTGCTCTACTACCGGTCCAAGGTGGAAAGAAGCGCCGGATGCAGAGGCTCACTTCTCCTGAAATCGGCCAGAGTCGAGGTACATTTTTTTGTTTTATTCCCCATTTTTAAATGCTTAATTAGTCTCATCTCTTGATTATATTTATCCCTTATCAAAATCAACGTTTCCCTTCTTATCCGCACATTTCAAAGAGGTTCCACTGAAGAATTACATTAAGCCATTTTTAAGTATTTAAGCCTATGAAATTCCCAAATTTTTATGTTATAATCTGGAATTTATTCTTTAAAAAAATATTTTTTTTAAACAAGTATATTCAGGCTGACGAGGACGGCCAACTCGACTTCACAGTGCGCATCTCGGATGAGACGATATGGTGCGTGTGATTTTGCTTCATTTTATAATTACTTAATTTTAATTTTTAAATAATTAAAAGAAAAAGAATTTTGGGTACCTCAAGGCGCACACGCCAACAGGCCGCGATCGCTGGATTCGCAAGCTCACGATGGACTATGTGGGTTTTGCATTTCTTTTCTTTTATTTATTTATTTATCTATTCCTACAATTCAAAAGGATAAATGGCAAAAGCTTTGATGAGAATAGTTCTCGAAGGTCCATTCTTCTTTATCCACTTTCACATATAGTCAAAAACAAACAGCGATCTGGCAACAGTTGAATGGGTTCTCTTCGTAGAAACGAAGGTTTACACTTCTATTACTTTGTTCCGATGTTTACAGACTATATCAGAAGAACTATCGTCTTATTGAGTTTTCTTTTGTTAGTATTTACTCACATTATCAAATGTGATTAGATCTCCTGATTCGACTCCTTGAGTTAGGGAAGTGTTGTTGATTGTCAGAGAGGTGTACTTGAACCATTCTGGGTCCGTATCACTCGCCCTCACTTGCGATAACGAACATTTCGTAACTGGTTGCTCGTCATCATAATAGTACAGGGATGAGCATTCGATTCATTCGATGGGAGATTTCAATCGGGGTTTGCTCTTACAATTATGGCGCGTTGTCTGCTGTTTCATCTCTTCTCCTTTTCAATCATTTCGAAAAATTCGGGAATCCTTTTCTGTGGTTCCCCCATACAATTCCCGCACTAGGAATCCTAAACCGGTAATTTTATACGCGAAAGTGCGTTTTTCATTCGTCTAATCTCGGATCAGCTTCCTCCGACGGAATAGAATAATAATGCATAAAATTGCCGATGTTAGAAACCCTCTACTGCTCCATTGTTCATGTCATTTTTGGGCGCCCGACCTTTTTTGTTTGGGGTGAATCACATTTGTCTGATTCCCGCCGCCTGATTGTTCTCTGTTATTATTTTTCCCAAATCATTTCTGTCGGCCGATGATTCCGCCCAACAATAAGGGGGTATTGATGTGTCATCGTGTGATTGTCAACAACGCACACACATACCAGAGAAGAGGGTGTGGTGCAGAGAATACCATGGACGCACTAAACCATCGTCCTCTTTCATAGCACAGCAGCTAACGTCAGACCGTAATCTCGCTTCCTGCATCAAGCTTTGTTAGCCCTTGAGTCGTGCGAAGGGGAATATTAGAGTGTAGAGCTCTCAGCTCTTGCCCTGGTTTTGGAAATTACTGGGTAATAAATTAGAATTGCCTTTTCAATTTTGGGAGGAGTTGTGGGTATTTCGATGGAAGAGAACGGCGCCACGGGCATTTGCGCCGTAATGGTGAATTGGACAGAGAATGATGACTGTCCATTTCATCATTAAGGCGCAAATACTCATCTCTCCCTTGTTTTGCATCCGGGTTCGCGATAGCGTTCGATTGCACTTTCTGAGTGAGGGATTCGGCATGTAAGGCGCTGGTCGAAGGGCCATTTCCTCCCTCAAAGGACATTGTGACCACAAGCGTCAGACGGTCTCTCAGTATCTTGCCCTATCTTCTTCCTCCTCCTTCCTCCTTGCCCTTTATCGCTTTTTCTTCCACCCTTCTAGTCAGGAATGTCACAGGACGCTATGACGATCGAACGCCTTTGATCTAATTCACTGAATATTCGGTCACCCTGTAAATTTATGTTGCAAGGACTAATGAAGTACTTATCTAGTTTTTTTTCTGAGAGTTTATCAATTGTCTACATTTACGCAAAATAATGATTTTTATGATCGTTCTGTTACCGAAAGAATAAGTGAATAAGTTAGTTCCTGGATTTAATTAATTTAGTTTATTTTGCACATTCGATCTACGCCTGAAGCAATTTTGAACGAAACTGGATCATTTTGAAGAAGAAAAAATCATTTGGGGTCCCTAAATATAAATTCGAATTTTCTTCTTTATTCATTTACGTAGGGACATGATTGTTTGATCGTTCTGTTATCGGCCGGTTGTCCCTCCAGGATGGTGATCTCGTTCTATACTGCTAGACTCTACCCCCAATTTCTCACGAAGCAAGACGTACTACGTTTGCCCACTATCACCTGTGTCCGGTCAAGGTGATGGCATTACTCTCGTGATCTACCCTTTCATTTTCCTATTCATGTTATCGTTGATCGGAGGCTTATGGGTTTCTATCAATGCAAACGGGCTTCTGTATGCGCAATGATTTGCGTAGCGTGACCTTCCAGTCGAAAATCTGACTGAATTTGCGGATGCTAACCGATCTATGCACATTTGCATAGTTCTTTTGCATGCTAACATGATTATCATAGTCGATATCTGATTGTGAAGGCATTCTTCGTCTTGCTGCGCACACTTATCGGCTTTTTTTGTTGATACTCGAATTCTGGTGACTTATGTGAGTTGGGTTTGAGCTTGCTCATTGTAGGAACAGGGTCAATTTGTCCCCTGCACTCAGTCCGAGCGGTTGTCTCAGCTGGAGTGGTACGGCTGTGTTGGAGAGAGAGTGATTTTGAGGGTTTGTTACGATTCTAGGATACCAGACTCGTTTCCCCTTCCAATACGTATAACGTATACTGTATCTCATTCTGAACTTTCGTCTATCAATCAAACAGGCTACTGTATGCGCTGCTGGGATGGAATCAGACAATCCTATTCGATTCATCTTCCATGACGTCGGTCCGATCCAACAACACAAACAAACGCCCGCTTTTGTTGTTAGAGGGCGCGAAATTGGTGAATAACCTCTGCCATTTCTGATTCATTCCTGAATGTTGCTCAGTAAACGTTGATAATTCTCAATTGACAATTATCAACCACTTTTCCATTCTTCGCAGTCATTGAACTAGGCGCCCAGTCTATTCCCGAGCATGCGAGAGAGCGTTAGGCCACAAGAGACTCAGACGAACAGGCGCTTCCCCACCCTTTTTGCGCGAAAATATGTAGCAAAGGGTATGTTCGCACCGGAAACGGAGAGGTGCTTTCGCGGACTGTTTTTCGCGAACACATCAGACACATTGTTTTCGCACCATGAATTAGTCACCCACGCTGTTTTTGAGGGACATCGGGGTACTTTTTGGAGTGTAGGCAATTTTGTATTGCTCGCTTCTGGTAGGTAGCTAATTGTAAGAAAACAGTTTTAATGGATTTTCAAAACTTGAAAAGTGTTGTCCTGCCTCCATTGAAATGCGCCAAATTCGTCCTGCCATTCGCCTTTTTTCCTCCATTCCCTCCTCCCCTCTTCCTCTCATTTTCATTCCATCTGATCCTTATCGGACTCTGTGCACTCTAGTGTGGGCTGATCACGTTTTGGAAATAAAGCGCAACTTTGCTCTCGCTCTGCGCTTCGGCCATTCATTGTCTCTTGCTAATAGTAGGCAACCGCTCGGAATGTTGCGACGATGATTTTCCTTTATTGGTTTCCGATTTCCGTTTTCTCTCTCTCCAGCGTCTCATCCTCTTTTCTGCCATTGTATCATTTGTGACGTCACTTTAAGTGCAATGGGCTTTTTCGCAATCCTGAGAAGACGTCGTCGACGTCGTGACATTGAGAAGATTGACCTTGAGAAGGTGATTATAGGGACTGCCGTTGTCATCGCAGCGTAAATGACACGACGACCGAGTATATCGGTCCTCTTTTTCGTATTTATTACCCCTACTATAGCACTATAGCCGTGACAAGATATAGAGAAGGTAATTCCACGATGTGCTTGTTGCCTTGTCCTGATTCGTGGCTTGAGACCGTTTCACTATGATTCTGCCTATGTGTTTTTGACCCTTGTTCTCCCTAATTTCAGTACTTGCAACACATAGCGTATGCACTGAAACAAATTTAGATTAGATAGCAATAGATGGATCGGTATGATGAGTTAATCATTGTGCGCATCGCGCAACTGCTTTATGAAGCATCATAAACTAAAAACTTCCAAGTCCCTGAAATTTTCCCGCTGATTTAATCGTTTTCCATTCAGGACTCTGACTACTCGAGCAGCCGCACGCACTCGCGCACCCCGTCGGCCACGTCGTCGATACTCAGCCAAGCGGTCGCTGAGAACAAGGTACGGTAGACTACTGTAGGTATGCTGAGCTGGGCGGACTCCAGGATTTACGGTGTCTTTGGACGCAAAATTTGGATTTCGCACCTCCGCAAATCTGTAATGTTACTGGGGTTCTCCCCAACTCTATAATTAGGGTTACGCTAATTGTCTGTGGTCTATTAATTAAAATTATGTTGTATCACGGTTGAGTGGTTATGGTTCCCTATTCATCTGTCATGTGCATTGTTCAGTCGTTTTTATGAGAAGCAGCTAATAAGCGCGTATCGCTGATGCATTTAGTTGCCCGGTGATTAGATGTAGTTGACACCAGCAATAGTCGGAATGTAACGGTTTCCAAGGTTCGTTGTAGTAAGGTGTGGTTAGTCAGAGAATTGTGAACTGGTTATTTAATGACGGTGATTAGTTGTTGGCGCGATGATCTGTGCTAATACTCCGTTACGGTCGCACCTCTACAGCTACTCCATCTCAAATTGAAACAATGGCGCGTTTGGTGAATCGTCGAGCGAGAACATTTAGAATCTAAATTTTAGATCATCTTGCACCATCAACCAACCGTTAGTATTTATTTAGTTGCGTTTTCCGTTTTTTTGCCCCGACACGCCTTAGGCCTGTTAAAAGAAATAGCTTGGATGTGAGGTTTCTCAGAGTTGAAATTGAGACTCGAAATGATGGTTAGAATACGGTAGACGGGTGGTGGACGGAAGATGTGGCGTGGTTACGATAATAGCCCGTCTATTAATGATAATTTTGCAGCGCCACGGTTGAATGATTATGGTTATCATTATTCAATTTTTTTATAAGAGTCGCTATCAAGCGCGTATTGCTGTCGCACAGATTTTCCCGCAGATAAGATGTTGCTGAAACAATAAATAGCCTGGGTGTTAGGTTTTGCGATGTTTGGTGAATCGGATATTGTAGTTAATGAAAACGATTAGCATTTGGCGCAATGATATATGTGAACACTTCCACTACGGTCGCACCTCTACATCTGTTCCAGATCCCAATTGTATAAATAACTGCGCTTCTTGTGAAAGGACCAGAGAGAACAGTTAGGTCATCCTACAAACCGTTTACCACCCACTTTGGACCCGAAATAATTCCCGCACCTAAACTGTCCATATTTAGCCGTAGGGATTTAATGGTTGTGGTTAATGTTTCCTATTCGTCTATCAGATGCTTTGTTCAGTTGTTTTATGAGAGATAGCAAGCAAGTGCACATTACTCTCTCTAAATAATTTCCCGGTGATAAGGATCTGTAGAAACAAGAAATAGCCTGGCGGAAAGTTTCTCGGAGTTGAAGCATAGGCTCGTTCGAAATGATTAATAAGGAGATGATATGTTTAGTCATATTTCGAAAGATGATTCATTCCGGGTCGGTGGGGGTCAGAATTTTGAAGGCGGGTCATTGAGGCCCCTAACAATAAGAGGGGTATCTTTTATACTATGTGGTTGTGGCGGTGTCTAGCTTTTGGCGTATCATTCTTCGCATTTCTCTCCTCTTCCGTTCATTGGTACTGGCTGACCTTGCCACAAGTAACGAGTAACGGAAGCGCCCCTCTGTCCCATCGATCGTCTATCACTTATTGCCCCGTACGAAGTACTGCAGTAGGGTTGGTAGTCAATTACTGCCAAGTGTGTTCCTATCTTTTTCAGTTTTATTCGCTTTATAACCCTATTTAACGGAGAAGGCGTAGAATTGATTTTAAAATTTTTATTTTTTTAGGCCTTGTCATCCTGAAATTCAATTTACCATCTTATAGGGAGGTAGTTAGCGCTCAATCCTGTTTGCGCATGTTATTGGCTGCAGTGTGAATCACTGTACACTAGGCAACACATTATGGAATTTGTAACCTCCCCAATCTCTTCCGAGCGGTCGTCTATCGAAATGAGAGACGACCGCTCCGACGAGATTGGGGGAGGTTAGACATTCAATAATGTCTTCCCTACTGTACACCTTGGCAATAGTTCCCACCCATTGCACTTATTAGTCGCGTCGCTCTGTTGTAACTGTACTCCTCCTCGTCCTTTCATCACCAGACGGACAGTTGTGTTTATGTAATTGGAGGCTGTAGAGGCGTTGATTACAAGCGTTCGCACAGCTGATCCCATCGATTGGATTCGCTTATGTAGGCCGAGTACCTGCCGCTATAGTTTGTGATTAGTTGTTCTATGGCGTAGTGGTAACGCTCCAGGCTCTTGTTTTTCACGACGAGAGTTCGATCCTTTGTTGTTTAACTGTTTTTTTTTGCAGACGGAACAGATCTCATCTCGTATCGTGGAGCTCGGTGGTTACCGTGACCTGTGCGAGGCACAAATGGCCGAGATCGTGGAGGAACTGGAGAAGGTGAGGGGATTAATATGGGCTAACAGTAAAGACAGTTGGACATTTACGCCATAATGGTGCAAATGGACAGGGTCTTTTTCAAAGACGTCACAAGTGCCAACTTCTCCTGTCTTACGATTACTTACGGTTGCTTTTTCATTCTTTCTATTCTGGCGATATGTGGGACATGCTGGTTTCTTGTAGCACCCTCCTTTTATTTGTTTTGATATATCTCGTTGGCAATTTGATGCGCATGCATAATTGGAAATGTTCAAAATGATCTGGGAAACTCCATGAATTATCTTCCCAAAAGTTGCTTTTATTCACTCGTCCTTTTGTATTTTAGTTTTGTAGGGCGAAATATTCCATATCTAAACATATTGCGAACCCCCAAAACTCTCAGTTTGCATCCTATCGAAAAATACACCTAATTTTTTGTGGTATTTATTTACACTCTCGCCAGAAAAAAAGTTACCTTGAAATGACGATTTCTCCGCGCAAAACCGGCATGAGATGCATGCATCTTCTTTCGACAGGGGAACATGTGTTCTTTGCTAAATGTTCGATCATGAACGAGCCGATGTTTCTGATTCTTCTTTCGCTTCCTCTCCTCTCTTGACGTTAAAGATTACTACGCATTTCACAAAAAGCCATCTGAAAACGTGTCTGAAATGGCAAAGCAAACAACAAAATGGAAGAGAATAGCCTCAATCAGTCCTTTTGTTGAATATGCCGCTTCTCTTTGTTTATCTCGTCGTTTTTACTTTTCTGTCAGTCACGCTCCCTTTGGAATTATTCTACCGAGTTTTAAATGTTAACTAATTTAAAAAAAAACGTTTGAAACTTACACTTGAAAGGTTACAGTATCCCTGTTTCAGGTGCTCTCCTCATCTCCCTCATCCTCTTCCATTCCCTCCCTCACGCGACAGAAGCTGCTCACTCTCAAGGCCACCCACATCGCCATGCTCTCCAATGTGGATCGCATCCTACAGTTGGCTGCGGATACTGCGGTGGGTACTGTAGTTCAAGGGGAGCAGCAGTGGTTCGACGGGTTAACTGAAATACAGTTTAATCTGAAAAGGCTTTTTTTATGGTGCAACGACCGCCGTAGCAAGTCCAGTTCGTTTGTTCAGAATGAAGACGGCTGTAGTTACTGTAGTTCAACTGGATCAATAATGGTTACGGTATCTTCCTTTCAGGAACACGCTCCCGTTCACAAGGTGTCCAAGCCGCCCAGCATCGCCTCGAACAAATTCGGTACGTGCTTGAAATATTGCAATTTGCTTGCTTGCAAGATCAAATTGTTTAATTTTTGTAGAAGCACAGGAAAAAACAAATTAGTGTAACAGGTTTAATGTTTACTGATATCTTACTATAGTGACCCTAATATGCCAGGTTTTTCATTCATGTCATTCGTGTGGTCTACACGACTACAGTAGCCCATTCGATTGATTGATATTTGCGCGATTACGCTATTTTTCCCTGCAGGACCCTCTGACAGCAATGGCCTGATCGAGGAGAAGAAGACGAGGTCGCGTCATCTGGACGCTGCCATGGACTCGCCCGCCAAGACGCCCAATGGAGTTGTGAGTTCTTTTCCATTTGAAAAAGGATTTTTTAATTGTTAGTTTAAAAAAATTGCACCAGAAGGAAGGTGACATGCACTACCGACATTTGCACAAACGACATATGCACAACTCTGCAAAATTATTTTATAAAAAGTTGTGTATATGTCGCACTGCCGGTTCTTCTGAAGCGTCTTCATCTAATCTTCTTTTCTAACAAATGAGTGACAACGAATCAACGGACTGAATTTAAAATGTGCGGCGGAGTTAAAAATACATTTTCACAAATACATTTGAATGGATTTCGTTGCAGACAAGCGACGATGAGGACATGTGGCACGACGCGAACTCGGAGCGGTCATCGTTGAGGGGCGACGACGAGATGAACGGTGAGTAGGGAACGGGATCCCAGCAGAGGTGCACATTTCTGTCGTCTCGTTCCCTCGGATCAGTTGTATTTCTCACATGGGAGAGACAACCGCTCCGAGGGAATTAGACGACAGAAATGCCCACTTCTGCTAGTATTCCTTTCCCTAATGGTGAGCGCTGTGCACGCTTGACTAGCGGAGGGAACTGAGCCATGGACATTTGCGCCGTAACGATTAAATGCACTGATGCCTTACTTAACTTTATGAGTGTGCAGAGAACAGTGGCGCATCTGTCCATTTCATTATTATGGCGCAAGTGTCCGTGGCTCAGTTGTCCTTCGTCCCACGCAATGGATAGGTTTCTAAATACAAACCTCGGCTCACGAAGTGCATTCGACTTCTCAAATTGAGATTAAACGAAAGCGAAATGCATCAAACTAGTTGGTTTTAGAAACCATGGTTTACGGCTGGTTTCAAGGATGCTGTGTTACGAAAGTGATCGGTTCTGTTATGGCTGTAGCAACTTTCCCTGATCTTGAATGAACTATGACTTTCGAATTTGAAGGGTGCATGGAATGATGCACTTCAATCGATTTTCTTAAATTGATAAAGATGAGTTAGAAAAAGCGAAGTGGCTACTGTCTTCATCTTTTGAGCATCTGCTGCGGCCGGCATTCTCCGGGTTGCCACGACATTTCATAAAATTATTATTTTAATTGTTTTTTGTCGGGACAGCCACAGATATGTCGACGTTATTGCAAACAGTGAAAAATACCAGATTTAAATCAGGTGTGAGTCTTATATGCGCCGGGTTTCCATGATTTCACTAATCAAAACTCGCTTATTCCAGGAGGACCTGCGACAGTTGAGGAGCGCACTCCACGGGTGAGCGTGTGCGAGGACGGAGGAGAGGGTGCCGGTGGGTTTTAGATTAAATTATACAATTTAATCATTTAATTTGGTGTTTTTATTCAATGGGGTTAGCATTTTTAAGGGCCCGAGAAGATCATAACAAAAATCGAAACGCGCAGCCCCTTTACTATCCACCTGAAACGTATTTCCACATGTTTCACCCAAAAGTGTATTTGCCATTATGTTTACATATGCGATCTTTTTACAACGCAAAATTTCATTTACAAATATGTTTTAACGAAATGGGCAACGTGACATTTTGGAACCGGACATTTTGGAACCGACATTTTGGAACTTTTTCTCCTATTATAAAAACGACATTTTGGAACTCGCGCTTCTTTTCAAAAACGACATTTTGGAACCGCGCCGCTGAGCGCCTCTTTTCAGAAACGACATTTTGGAACTCGTTCGCCATGCGCGATTGTCGAGTATCGTTTTAAGGCGATATTTTGAACGAGTATATTGCAATAGATAAATGTTCTATTGCAATTATTTTTCAGAAGCTTTCATTTTATCTAGAATTTTCAAGCAATTACAGCACAAGTTCGTTTTCATTATCGGGGTTTTCACGAAAATGTATATTCGTAGTTTTTGAAAGCAAAAATTCGCTCTGCTGGGCTCGATCAAGAAATATCAGACAAATAACCTTTCGTGTGGATGCAGTAATTTTTGTTCCATTGTACTTTGTTACCAGAAATATCTTGATATGTCGTATGCTGCATACGGTATGCAATCACAGACAAAGAGCTACGAGTTGTTAAGATTTAACAGCCGGACATGAAACGTGAAGCGTTTATATGAAACCTGATGACGAAAATTGCACAGATTTTCAAACAAAAATTGTACAGATCTGCAAGAAAGGATTAGGGTACTTGAATTGGTGCAGATTGGCAAGGAAGATTGCGTTATAACCAGGAGTCTTTGGGAATTAAATAATTGTATAATTGAAATAACTGAATTTAAGCAAAATTTTAACTTATGCGAAAAGAACTACTTAGTGTATGTGAGCAATGGATTGAGAACATATATTATTGGAACATTTCAGTATTTTCCAATTG